>JAVQJF010021850.1:0-67161 GCA_036023855.1 Gadopsis marmoratus
TAATACCCATTCTTCAAGTAGGCTGTGTGTGTGTGTGTGTGTGTGTGTGTGTGTGTGTGTGTAAATGAGCACAGAGTCATCCAACCAAAATGATTCCCTTTGATAGGGAGTTCTAATCGAGAAACCATTGAGAGAACTTTCCACTACACACACACACACACGCTTCATATGCAAGGACGGGCTAAAACGTAGTTAATTGTTGTCCCTGTCTCAAAAAAGACGGAATGTTTTGCTCCCCTCCTCCTCTCTCTTGCTCTCTCTCTCCTGTGCATATTTACATGAGTGGAAGATGGAGTGAAAAAGTAAACGTATAATTAGGCTACATTACTTTGATTGTTTTCTTTTCAGATTATGCTTGCTGTCATTGCCGCACCGCAAGAGAGGGCGAAGGGCACGATGCGATTGGACAAGGGGAGGGAGAGGGAGGGGCATGTCGTGTGATGGTGTGTGCACATACATGCGTATGTGTGTGTTGGGACCTCCTGCCGTGAATTGAGATTGTGTTTCTAGCAGGGCCTAATGTTTTGTTTACTGAGTGTTAATAATGCCTAATTAATAATCCCCCACTCTGCCTAACAGTCTGAGAGAGAAAGAGAGAGGGGAAAATGGTGTGGAAAAAAGATGGAAGAGAAAGCTGTAAACTGTATGCCATGTCAGCACAGCCCAGTCTGGAACAACCAAATTGTAGCCAAAAAAGAAGACGAACACATTAACCCCTGGTAATGTACCACATGTAAGCTTCAATGCTGACAATACCATGTGGCAGATTGTCTGAGTACCATGAATGACCAGTAACTTTAACATTAGTGAAATACAGACCTACTGATCACAGTTTGGCCATTGAGACTGTTGCACACAGAGAAACCTAGCAACAGACAGTGCCAACAACAGGACACACGGGCAGAGCAACACTTCCTACTCAAATAGCAAGAATTTGACTCGCTCTACACCAAAAGAGCCAAACCAAAATGTCATTTTTAATATATTGTAATAATTGACATTGCCATAGAAGCACCCAAATATGTCAGCACTTGATGGAAAACCAACCGAAGAACACATGAAACTCTTTATTTTTATCTAATCTCTGTTCTCTTATGGTTCTCGCTATTCCTGATTCACGATAACTAATCCTATGATATTGATTTTCTTTTTTATAGCTTATATAGGATTGTATAGTATACAGTATTGTGTAGTAATGTATAAATAATTAGTTATACTTATATTGTGTTGTGGATGCATAATAAAAGTAACAGAGTAAAACATAACAAAAAGTACATTTTCCATCACAATTGTAAACCATGTGTACAACCTGCTTTGGCAACGGTCATGTCAATAAAGCAAGAAAGGAAAGGGAGAAGACAGTGTGGATATTGAGTAGCACCATATATGGAGATGACCATTGTCTCTCTGTGTGTGTGTTCACATGGTATAAATGTCAAGTGTCATGTCAGAAGCTCCCTCTCTTTACCTCACAGATGACATGTCTTCCCTACCTGACACTTTGTTCAGGTCTCTACTGAAGCAGAAAAACAGTGGGTGTCAGGAGCCAGAAGCTCAAGGAAAGAGAGAAAAGAAGCAGTGAAGGACAAACTGCTGCTCGCACTGCAGTTTCATGAACCCTGGTTTTTTCTGTCACCAGCTCTGCAAACGCTAAACTTTGCTCTCTGTTGTGTGTGCTTACAGGGTGGTGAGGTGGGACTGTGAATTGGACATTTCAGCACTAGAGGGTCACTTTGACATTGTCATGTGTGCAGACTGGTAGGTTCACACACACACACACACACGTACATTTATCTCTGTGTGTGCGATCATGGTATTAATTTTCACTTTTGCCTGACAGTTCTTGCATTGCCCCCCACCAGTGCCTGGACCTTCCCCTTCCTTGTCCCCACATGCACATACACTCACACACATGCACACATATGCTCAGATTGCCCGCCTGCCTCCATTTTACACCAAATTGCCTCGTTTTCATGCTTGGTGTCCCAGCAAATGGATGACTTAGGCAAATTGCAAATAATTGCGCCTTGACAAGGAAGGAGACACAGCAAGATAAAGAAAGAGTTGAGGGCGGATGGAGGGAGGAGTAGAAATGGAGATGGAAATGGAGAGAGAGAGCAACATAAACATAACAATTAGCCCATCGGTCATTGAAATGTAGATCTTGTGGCCAATCAAGCAATACATCTTTTTTATCTCTCAATTGTACATTGTAAGGTGAAATGCATCAGGATTTTTAAAGTACCCTGCACAGTGACATCCTTGGAAAAAATATGAAGAAAGGAACATGATTCCCCTCTTTTACTTTTCTTTGTTGTAAATCTATCTAAAGCAATGGATTGTGCAACCTTGACTTCTTTACACACGCACACACAGACGGGGCTGTAGTGGTAAATAAGAAGGCAAGTACACCTTGCTTATTGCAACTACTGCATTCTGGGCCCAGCCAGTACACATCTGCAGTATCTACTACAGAGGAACAAAAAAATCTAAGTGATGAGGAATGTGCCTACACTGTAAAAATGGCATTTCATATTCATTGACATAAAATGATTAGAAGGTGTTGGGACTTAAAAATGATAAATGATTCAGCATTTAAAGTTGCGCCAACCAACCAAGCTAGTCTTTTGCTTCAACACAAATAAGTGAGTTACGATAGCTTAGAATCTTTAGCTGTGATTCAGTACAAAGTGTCATCCCTGTGTGGGTCCTGCATAGGGAGTCCAGCGCTCATATGGGCAGTGATATAGGAACCTTTAGGGGGATAAACTTGCAGCAGAGCTCAAAATCAGCAGCCAGATATTTTGTAGGCCAGAGGGTGTACAGTTTCTGTTGTTGTGGGAGCAGTATGAGAAGAATGTGTGAAGGACATGGAGAGGGACTTTAATTTGGCCTCAACAAGGTTTAGGTAAACCTTTTAGATTAGTGTGTAAGCAGATGAGGAGAAGAATTGAATTTGACTGGTGATATTGTTGGATGATGAAAGGAACGCTTAGAGGAACTCCTGAATTTGAGCATCAAAGCATGTGGACAGGTCAGAAGACTCAGAAGAAGCTCTCCAAGGGACCAGGAGTGGATGAGATTCACCCTGAGATGCTGAAGGCCCTGGCTAGTGTTGGGCTGTCTTGGTTCACACATCTCTTCAGTATCCATGGATGTTCAGGGCTGTACCCAAGGGATTGGAAAACAAGACAAACATGGCGCTTCCCCTATTTTTAGGACTGGTCATGGAACAGGAAGATTTACCTCTACATCTCCACACTCACATTCACACATGCATACAAACATACACACACATGCTGATGGACATGCTATTGGTTGAAGCAAAAGTACTTGATTATTTACCATCTTCAGAAACACGGAACAAAATTAGCATTAGAATGCGTGTATCTATCTGCACGAGTGTGTGCATGTCTACTAAGTGCAGCATTAGCAATCGCCGTTATCATTATTGTAATGTCACGGTCATTACAGGTAATAGTCAGAGAGAAAGAGAGCAGGTAACTAATAGAGAATATTTTACAGTGGACCGTAGTGTATTTGCATGCGTGTGTACAATTGACAGACGCAGATAGTGTGAGAACAGAGTAAATTGCATGTGAATTTTTGATATAGCAGGTTGCAGCACATGCACTGCAAATTGGAAGATCTTCTTTTGCATGTGTATGTGAGTGAGTGATTGTGTGATAATTGCCGTGGTGGTGCTTCAAGAGTGATGGCTGACCGATTAACGGGCGCATCATGGTGATGATCACCTGTGAAAAGGTCAACAACACAGCTTCCACTCCGATTAATTATAGCTCCTACCGGTATCCATGGAACCACAGCTGAAAAGAGAGGGGAACAGAAGAGAGCAGGGGAGTAAGGACAGGAAGAGTTTGGTGTGACATTGTGCATCAGTAGTCCATTATGTGCTAACTTCTTTGGATATCTTGCCTATCCTTGATGAGGGGGTATTATGCAAAAGAAGAATTGTTGATTTTGCCATTAGATGTGCTAAAGTATGAATCTGCTCACCACTTCACCGGCTTTATAACATGATAATATTACGCCACTCGAAAAAGACATTATGAATTGCCTCTCTGTGTGATGTCACAAATGGGGAAAAATATAAATCAAGGTCTGAATCATAGGTTAATATAATTCTAGATGTGTGAAATAATGCTAGATTTATGTAATGACTTTTGCTGAAACAAATAATCTTGGGGGGGAAAATGTCACCAATGTCCTTCATCCATCTATCCATTTTCTTCCACGTCTCCGGGGGCCAGGCCGCAGTGGCAGCAAGCTAAGCAAGGTTGTCCAGACATCCCTCTCCTTACCATATCTCTAAGGGTGAACCCAGCCACCTTACAAAACACGTTTGACTTTGTGCCGAGCATGCGGACACAGCACTGACTTTGGTTATATAAAGTGCCTTGAAAAAGTATTCATACCACTTGACCATTTCCACTTTTTGTGACGTTACAAGCACAAACGTAAATGTATTTTATTGAGATCTTATGGGATAGACCAAGACCACGTAGACCATAATTGTGAAGTGGAAGGAAAATGATACGTGGTGTTCAAGATTTTTTACAAATAAATATCTGAAAAGTGCCTCTCGGGGGCTATTGCCCTGGACAAAACAGCTCCCAGGATCACAGGGGCACACAAAAATTGTATATTCATAGACTCTGGATTTGTCAGTGAGGGAGAAGGAGTAATTTTTAAATAGTTAATTGAGAAGAAGTCATCAGTGGATATGTAAATGGTTCACAGAGAGAAAGACTCTCAGTAATGCGGGGATAGTGGAGTGTTCATATCTAGTGTCACATCTACAGTATGTTTTTTTCTGTGTTTGTGTGTGTGTGTGTATGGGGGGGGGGGGGATTCCTGCAGTGGGCATGTGGGTGGCAGAGGATCCTTGGCTGGGATGTTGGTTTGTCTGCTTTCTCCAGATGCTGTCCATGTGTGGGCACTGAGATAAAGCCCTGTTTGTGTGTGTGTGTGAGTGTGTGTGAGAGAGAGAGTTTGTGTGTGAGTTTGTGCGCGTGTGTGTGGATTTTTCTACTTTTGTACTATATCTATATCATATGCACTTTCACATTCACACATGCAACTTTGAACGTTAAGACAATAAAAAAGCGTTTACTGCTCGGTGCTTGCAGATCATGATGGATAAGGAAACAACATTTTTATTTATGAATTATGTTTAATTTATTATACATAAACCATCACCATTTGTGGGGCTTTGCCATTCTCTGCCAGTGTACTTTCCACTGCACTATAGATCAGAATAGGTAACAGAAATAATTCTGTTGTAGTGAAACACATCACTGATGCAGATTAAGTCAATATTTTATTTATTTGGTTATGGCATTTTTTATTGTGCTACTTATCTTTCTCTGTGTTATGCACAATTCAACACTTCTTAGAGGCAGTCTTCTGCCTAGAAATGTTTGACACTTTGTCTCTTTCTCTTTTGTTTGTCTTTTCTCTGTCTCCATCATACTATTCTTTTTTTATACCATACAATTTCACTTAATTTAGGCATCTTCTACAGCATCACTTTGATTTCTAATTTTCTGACAGTGGCGTGAAACGGTGTCAACCCTTTTTAGTTTTTTCAAAATTGTTCTGCCACATTATGACTCCAAATTGGAATTATTTGAATGTTTGTGTGAGGTCTTTACAACATTTTTCTTCTTGCACTATAGTAATAGGAACATTATTTTTATTCTTTTGAAGTTGAAAAGATTCAAATAAATGAAAAAGAGAAAATATGTAGACGCCTTTGTGTCATCAGGGCTTAATTGTGTTAGTGAGAAATATTTGATCAACGTGTCATGACTTCTCATGTAATCTCATTCGGGTTGTGTTGAACATAACTTTTCAGAATTGTAGTAATTCTGATAGCTGATAGCAGATCTCAATGGTATGTTAATTGATTTTAGAATCAATTTTAGAAAATATGAACAAAATACCTAAGAGATCAGCCTTTTTACCACTTCAACAGAGTGATTGTTAGAGGCACGCTTAGTGTCTTTGCCAAGAAACGTTTAAGTCACTTTCTAAGAGTGTGATTTTAATAACACATTCAACTACACACATGCACACCACACATCCTTGTAAACTCCTTAATAGGATGAAAGAGTGAAACCAGTGTTGTACTTTATTACAGTTTTTTTATTATGTCTTTATAAGAGGGTCCAGGTTAACATGCTCACTGCATAGCACTTCACTGGCTTTGTTTGTGTCGGTTTTGTTTCGTTTTGTTTACATGGTCACAAGGTTGTGTTGCTATTCCAGTCTTAAGTGGCTTAGTCTTGCTTTCCTACATAACAGCACATGTAGCAAGAGTGAATTTCCAGAATGGTCTGAGATTGAATAATCTGGAATAAATTGATTGTATATTATTTATTTAACATAAATGCATGTCAAGAATTCACAGAAAACTGAAGTCATACCGAAGAGGACTATGGGTTACTTAATCGAGTTAATCTCACTAACTGAAAGGTTGTTGGTTCAATTCTTGACAAGATAAGGAGAAAGTTTGATTTAGAAATTCTGATCCGACTTATTACCGAGGACCGAACTGCCTCACATGTTTATTTTTGGTTAATTTTGAATGTAAGACAAACAGACACCATACATCCTAAAAGGGACAAATATGTGATATATGAAGTACACTATGTGTCACACAACCTGAAATAAATCAGGTGATACATTTTAATATCCTGTAATGCATATGAATACACATCCTTGCATATTAACCCTGAAATTTGCCCCTTGGGAATCTAAGGCTCAGTAGATGATGTCATGTGTTTTCATGATCTCACCCTTGCAGCTTTGACGACATCCTGTATGTTCACATACGTGTGTAAGCAGACAAATATAGCAGCAACGCTCTCACACACGCCCGTTTAGTGCCCTTTGACCTGCAGTCAGTTTTGACTGGAGTTCACTTGGCTGTCTTGGGCGGGAGGGGTCAGCGTGAGACAATAGGCCTCTGACTGTCTGGGGGGCACCAGATGTGACCTTAAAGGAGAAGACTACTCAATTTCATTCCCATAAATGTTACACTGGCATCATTCAAGTGTCACTCCCTGTGTAATAGTGTAATAGACCACGAGACATTCCTCTGAGTGGCAAAGTCCCTCAAGAATATCACTTTACACTTGTCTACATTTTATTAAACGTCCATACTATAACAACAAATGACTATTTTTCATAATGCCAATGTAGTTGTGAATGTGCCAATGAATTGTGTTTGTTGGTGAAATAAAAGCAGTTGAATGCAAATGACAATTTTTCATATAGGTGGTAGACAACATTATTAGCACCTCTAGAAAAGGGATCTGACGTAATTAAACAACAATTGCAAACGCTGCTGCACAGGTGGCTCATATTAAATTAAGTGATAATTAGCAGCATTTGTCAGCTGTAAAAGAAGCCAAAGGTAATCAACACTTATACCTGAGACAGAAAATGCTGAATTATTTAATGTGTCAAGGTGATAGAATTAGATAATAATGACAATATTTGCCAAATGTCAAAATGAATAACTCAACAAATTGAAACAGTGGCCACAAATTGAAACTAACCAACAGATGGGCAGATACAGTATATGATTGGTAGACAGATACTACCAATTGCCATGCAACCCAATGTGGCCCAGCTTTATAGCAGTGGTGATTTTGTTGTTTCCTTTTAAATTTTAAAGACATTTTCAGATTCCACGCTTTATTGTATTCCCCCGCAGATGGGTGAATTTTGCACATTCTTTCTTTTTTATACCATTTTTTTCTGTATTCCATAAACTTTTATTCACCCTGTTTCTGTTCAAATTAACATTACCCATCCCTGCAATAACAACCTTGAACTAATGGCTCCATCATCCCTAATAGATGTACGAGATAATTTAATTGGAAGTTAAACGTTGGATTTCACTTACAGTACATGTGAGTTCACTGACTGCTGTATAAATAATGGGTAGTCTTTCCTAAAGTCTTACTTTATTTAACGTATGTGGCTTATTTGTCATGTTTTTCATTTTCACCAGAAATTACTGTGGGTCTTTTTTCTATTTTCTTTTAGCTGTTGCCCCCTTAATGACATGATGTCCTTCCCCTGCCCTCAGTGTGTTTGTGTCTGTCTGTGTGTGTTTCAGCCATTACCTCCACCCAACTAGCTCACTTCCTTGTTTTCCTTACCACTCACTTTTCCTGTGAACTGATATCTGTGGCGAAACAAACCCAAACACAAACCTCTCACCTTTCAAGTCAAATAAACTCTCGCCCCTCTGTCTAACCTTAGAAGAACAATAAACTTCACACATATGTACACCCATCCTGGTTTCAGCTAAGTGCTTGTAATGATCTGTGTTTTGCTTCTTTTTTTTCATTTCTAAAAATGTCTTCCCCATATCCTGTGTGCAGAAATAAGGCTGTATTAATTATGTTTAACAGGTTAATACACTGGAAAAACATATCTTTGTAGGTATGGGCAGAGATGCAGAGAGGAAAATCTGTGATGTGCACCTCTCATTCCTCCCTGGGATCAGGGGATTTTGAATTGAAAGGTCAGAGGCTGTGATTGGAAAGTTACGTCCAGATTGCCACTCCACTGGCCAGTTGGGCGGATGTGTGGGATTATGTCAAATCTGTGCTGTATTGTTGCATTTTAGTCAAATTACTCCACTCTCATCTGTGATAATAGGTACACACAAACACACCCCCCCACTCTACTTACTTGCATAATGGATTGAAATGTGTCTTTGTGTGGGTATAGAAACAGGTGTTACTTTGTTTAGAATGATTGGAGTGAATTTGGGCATGTGTGTGTGTCCATCCCATCTAAAAACTAATTGTGTAAGATCACCTTTTTTCAAACAGTGAAGTGTGTAGGATGAAAAAAGTTTATAAACTTATTATAAACTTATTTGTAAGGTTACAAGGAGCCAATTGTCACAACAACACATAAATGACCATCTAAACCTTTATGTCTGTATTTATACCTCACATTTCTTTATTTCCGCTGAAATGTTGTAGGCCTAAAATTTATTTGACATTGTGTTTTGTCCTCTTTCACGTACCACATTTTATTTTTGAAGACGAAGCACTCCAATCCCACATGGCGTATCCTCTTTCCACCTCTTTGTCTTTGGGTTTGGAGCAGCTCTTTATTTCTACCAAACAATGACATTCCAGAATATGCACAGGGGAATGTGGGATCTCACAATGTGACTGATCTAAATGACTGACCTGACAGGAGAAATACATTCACAGTCAGTTCCAACTGTCTTTAGTGGAGGTAAAAACTAGTTAGTAGGAATGTTTTCCTCATTTTCAGCGAGCTAAACAACTGAACATTAGCATGAACCTGGGTTCAAGCACTCAATGTTAATTGTGTTTGTAGCCCTTACTTACAACACACTTTTACACTAATGAAGGTTTTTTTCTTTGTCAGCATGTTATTTTGTATTGTGTCTGTAGACAGTAAGTCCTGCCCTCCTTCCCTTCAGTTGTTTTAGGTTTTCATGCAAATATTTCAATAGATTACATTCCTTGAAAGTGCATCCAGCCAAAAGCTCAGGTGTCCAGCATCCCTGAAGCCTCCACATGTGTTGAAGAAGATGCATCTGCAATTTATAAAAACAATGATAATGACTAATTTTGTAAAGTCACTTTTCCAGTGGAACATTTTAGCATTGTTGTTATTTTCTTTCTAAAATATGTTTTAAATGCCATTAAGAAGCCTTTTTCTGTTAAGGTGATTACTGTACCTTTAACAAAAAGAGACCTCATCTATGTCTTCCTTCTTTCTGTGGTTCATACAGTTTTACCCCTCACAATAAAATGTCTGTAGACTCGTTTGGACTCCAACAAGAGCTTCTCTTTACATCATTCACTCTTTGCATTGTCAGTATTTAAATCACATTTGGTTTATGACTACACACACAGTGACTCACGCACTGTACAAATGCACACTGACATGTTACACATACACAAATACAAACATGAATGCATTACAACATGTACACACACATATTCCGCCATAGAGCGCCCTAATAATCTGATATGAATCAGGTAAACTAATTGCTCGCTTGTGACTTACTTATCATGTACGTATGTACGCTATACAAAAACATATATGCACAATTGCTCTAATTCACATGAACACACTGTTTCTCCCACATGCACACATTGAAGTTACAGTACAGTCGTGTTTAATGGACAATGGAACCAGTTAATATTATTTAGTTAATTTCTGTTATTTGATTTGTTTCCCTTTGTGTGCTGTTTTTGTTCTTATGTCTTCATATTAACTTCAACACACTCCAGGTATTAATTCCACCAATTCAAGGTGCTTCTGCAAGGCTTTCAAGTGTGTATGTCTGCGCGTGCACATGTGTATGTTTACTGTAGGTGATGGTATCTGCACACATTGGATTTTCTGATGTTGTGCATTCCTCTCAGTATCTCGACAACAGGCTGAGGTGAATACACATGGAAACTCAAACGTAAACAAAAAGAAACCGCATCTTACTCATGCAAATTGTTTTTCCCTTCTTCCTGTTGGTGGATTTGTTTGTGAACAAAATAGAATAAATGGCCTGCTGCTTTATCTGGAGCTGCTATCGTAAGAATGCATTCTAACCTGCCTCTCCCTCTCCCTCTCAGTTTATTTCTCGACCAGTACAGAGCCAGCCTGGTTGATGCTGTAAGGAGATTACTGCAACCCCACGTAAGTGTGTGTGTGTGTGTGTGTGCATGTTTGCCTTTGTGTGTCTACTGTATATATCTCTGCTTATCCCCTTCCTCTAAATCACCACCCACTCTTCTCAGTCATAATTAGGCCTCGCCCAAAACCCTGTACACATTAATAGTCTGACAGGATTAATATCATGTAATGCTTTAATGCTTATTATGAGCAGCTTGAATGCATCGCTCTGATCTCTGTCTCTCTCTCCTGCCTTCTCTTAATCATAAATCCGAAGCAACTTCTCCCTTTTGGCCTTGTGATAAGACCCCACGCTGTGACAGTCAAAGCAAATGGGGGGGGGGGGAAGCAAAAGGCTGGAAGAGATAGGGTTGAGATTTCTATTCATGTGAGGGAAGAGGGGTGCGTTTTAAGTACACAGGCCAGACTGGGATAGGGAATATCTGTTTATGAAAAAGAGGTGAAAAGAGCACTGGCGGGAAGGAGACGTGTAGAAGAAGAAGGAGGCGAGAACACAGGAAGGGATGAGGGAGCTGAGGAATGGGAATAATCAAGGTATGGAAAAGATGCACAGTGAGGAGAGATGGAGATGGAAGGAGAAAAAACAGGGAGGGAAACGCTTCATTTAGGATACCAACATGGATCTTGTTTGAAATGTTTCATAGATGGTGAACCGTAAAAATGCAGCTTATAATGTGGTCATTAGAGGGTCAGTTTACCCACATTACAAAGCACAAGCAACAAAACAAAACTGCAACCTGTCCTCTCATAAACACAGTCCCTGCTTCTGAACTACTTTCTACAGAAGAAATAGTCCCTATGGAAACTGCTGACTGCATTCAGCTGGGACACTGTTTCTGGAAAGAGATGTTGCTGTTGTATTTTATAAATGTCATTTTTAAATACTGTCAACACCTCAAATGAAATTCCATTCACATCCATTGTATTGGGGTGGAGGCAGAAATCTCAGCGACGGATATCTAAAAACCCGGGCACATAAAACCGAAACTATCCACTTGGGTAGATACCACAATAGGTAAGTGAGAAAAATATGTTCCTATGCAATTTGGGTGAACTAACCATTAGAAATCCAATTGCTTTATAGAGGAAACTATAAAGAAAAAGGATTTATTATTAATATTGCATTCAGGTTGTTGCATGCACAGTAACATCTACAACCTGAATATGCGTCTCGGTTGCAGAAGCTGCTGCGGTCGAGTGACAGACATGACATCTGGCCATTGTTGTACATCTGTGTGTTGAGTCTCTCTTCATGTCTCTCCCTCTTTAATCCAGTGGAGATAATTCAGGGGCTAATATGATTTGAGTGTCGGCCATCAGACTGTCGCTGCACACAACAAGCTTTGCCAAATATTTAATAATTTGCTAAGCTGATTAAGCAATTAACAAAGCAATTAATTATCCCATCTAATGGCACTAATTTGTTGTTACTGACTAAGGTGGTCCATCCAGTGGGCTGGATCCCCTTAATCAGCTGATTTGTGCAGGGAGATATTTAGTCTGTTTGTTTGTTTTTGCTGTGTTTTTAGAGGGAGGGGGGGTTGGAGAAAAACTGGATATACAGATCAGAAAATCATCTGTCAAATGGAGTGATCCTGCTGTTTTCACTGCCTTTTGTGTTCATTTACAGTAGCATGTGTTGTGTCAGTGTACAGTGTACACAGTGTGTGTTTGCTGCACATGTGTGTTTGTGTGAGCATCCCTCTTTGCTCTGTTTTAATTAAAACAACAATAATGTGATCAACATGAAATAAAACTGAAAGCTGAAGGATTTCAAAGAAACTTTGAACCTGTTGGTAATCCTCTTAGTATTTGCAGGACGTCTGTGATGCATGCACACACACAAACGCGCTTTCTTTCCGTCTTTCCCTTTTTGTTTCTCACACACACACTTGTACGTGTCACCTACACGTGTGTTCACATTTGATTGGATTTTTAGAGCTTTCATTTCTCGGTTTATCATCTATTATATACCTGGTGAAAACCTGGTGAAACTACCTGTGTGTTTGAATGTGTCTTTGTGTGTGTAAAGCTAAACAGCAAAAGTTATGAGATGTTAAAATATGTGTGAAGTGCATGATATTCACCACCTAACTCCAAAACTACTCACGCTCCTCTCGTTTTCCATCCAGGGCATGGCGTTGGTGTTTGCCCCACTGCGAGGTGAAACTCTGAGACTGTTTTGTCAGCTGGCCCAGCAGGCCGGACTCTGTGTGTCCCGACACCAGCAGTATGACGCTCAGGTCATGGATGTTCACTTAAAGGTAAGAAGCACGTCCAAGAATAGAAAGACAGTCAGCATGAGCGTTGATGAGAGATGACTATGTAATCAAAACTGATTTTATTAAAGTATGCAGGCAAAGTGCTTATACAGTCAGTAAAATAAATCATTTTTTACTTTCTCACCATGAATTTTATGTCACTTTTTTATGTTGTTGCTATGAGAGTTTGAGATCAAATAGCTGAAAGTGTCACAATCACTACAGTATTAATAAAATATTACCCGTGTACATGATCATCAACCGTTTAAATTGTTTTCTGCTCTGACTATTAGCCAACAACAGTTTCTGTGATGACTTGCTTAATGTTTTAAACAAGGCAACAGTAACAAAATGTTTGGTGGAAACTAAAGGATACCTGAATACTACTTATGTATACTTACATGCCATATACAGTTTGTTGAGAGAGTTGGTTGGTCGCTGTAATGATTCCGTCTCTCCAGACTGGCCACGAAGCTCATTCTATGCAAAAATGTATTTTGTTATTTGAGACTGCTGAAGCCTCGTATTTACTTTGGCTGAACTTTTACAGATGCCAGTAACATCTGAACATTGCATTCAAATGGATTTGGGAAGAAAACCTGTTTAACCCAGTTCAATTTGCTTTCTTGAAAAAGTGCAGAATCTGTTGGTACTTAATAAAGAAACCAGCAACAATCCAGGATGCGTAATGTGCACTCAGGCTAATCCGCTAGTCTTTATTAAAGCTGTCATTTGATGTTTAGAGACACTTTGTGAGACACGCCAGAGCTAAAACAAGCTGCCTTAACTTGGCACCGTGAGTGAGACAGAGAGAGGAAAGGAGAGAAAGGGACAGTGAAAAATAGAAAAGGGTCGACAGAAAGCACACGAGTAGGCAGTGTTAAAAGAAGTGGTGTCCAGCTGTTAACTCCATTACACACACAGCTACAGAAGAACAGGACAGCAAGGAACTGGCTAAATTGGTGCACACACGTTCACCTACACTGGTGGGACAATTGGTCAGACTGGCCATTAAAATGCCTGTTAAAGTGGCCTGAACCTCAGCAAGGAAAATCTCACTCCTTCTGTCTCTCTGCTATTTCTGCATCACTAAATTTAGCATGCACAATCACTCACATTTTATATGGTTTTATCTTGGTTAAATATTAAAGTCCATGCTGACTTAAAGTACAAGACAGGACAAATTTACTTGCTCTGTATTTAACCAAAACCACCATCTCTGCCTAAACAAATCCAGTCTTTTAGGACTCAAATCCTGATCTCTGCTGTCAAGGTTCTGTGCTCTGTACACTTACCTATCCTTCATGACCTCCTCCATGTTTAGTAACTTGTGTGGCGTACAACAACGTTACATTTCCTGGGATGGAACATATTTTTGCCAGTGAATGTAATCCAACACTTGCTTTATGGATATGTTGGATGACGGGATAATTATATATAAAGAGAGAGCCATTCTCAACGGGAAAATGTACACGATTTCTGAACAAGCATAAATGAGTGAACACTGGTAAAGTACATTCAACAATGAGGGATGGCTTCAGATGATAGTATAGGCAGGTGGAGTGGGAGCAGCACAAGTCATTTTAAAAAAATGACATAAAACTCTAGAGAACTCAGTAAGGATAGAATGAGGAGGAAGGAAAGAGAAAAAGAAAGAAGCAGATTCAGTGGGATTAAAGTGAATGCCTTTGCCTTAAATTGAAAAGAAATGCAACTTGGTTTAAAAAGCTGTGGGGAGAATTGATTGGGACTGATGTGTACAATGTGAACTGTGAAATTCAATCTAATTAATAATTTAAAAAAACACCCTGAAATTGTCACGGTTTGTTTTTGCTTTTCTTTTCTGTGACATGCAATGGTACTATCAGACTATTCGCATCACTCTTGAAATTCACACACACTGTCGCACATGCACACATACACAGTGGGGTCAGGTGCTGCGTGTGGATATGAGGACAAGTTGAAGTGTCCCCCTCACATCTGAAGGTGATTAAGTCTCCTCTGCTTATCTTCTGATGAACACTCTGAGAAAGCCCTGTGTGGTTTTTTGTGTGTGCGTGTGTTGCATGTGCCTGACTGACCATTGGACATGGACACACATACACACACACACACACACACACTGTGCACACAGCTAAAAAACAAGCTATATCACAATTCCACACAGACCAGACATCACTCAGACAGCACATTGGCCAGACATTACACACAAACACACACACCACATGATGATATCGCAGTGAAACATACACTACTAGCGTGCACACATACACGCACATCCAAATGAGTAGCAGCTGCTCATTTGCACGACAGATTAGCTTTCTTCAGCTATATTTCCTTTCAGTGGGTGGACCAGAACACAAGAAAAATGCATATCAGAACCAACAGTGGAACAAACACTACGGATTTTCTTTCACTGTGGCTTAAGACAATCAAAGGCGTCCCCACCAAAAGCAGGTGTATCCATTTTGAGGAAAAAATTCAGCTGTCAAAATGTCCCTATTGTATCAGCTTACAGACTAAATTAACTTTTACAGCCATTGCCTCAGTCTTTAAATAGATTGTGTTAATATAAAACGTTTTTGAATAAACATTTTACATTTTGTAGTAAAATGTTAAAGTTTGTCATAACACTGTTAATTTCATCAGACGTTTGTGATAGGTTTCTAAGAAAATTCTAAAAATAAAATGACTCTGCATGGTTTGTTTTTATTTCATATAACCATGTTTTTTATTCAAATTGTATTAATGAGTGAACAGATTCTGTAATCCGCTGAAATGTTAAGAAACAAGGCATTAAATGAAGAAATATTTCTATGACACTAATAGAGAAGAGGTTTTTTATTTTACCAGTAGGCCACTGCATAGTGTAGCTCATATATTTGGCGTGTGGGTGTCAACAGGGCAATATGGTGAATACAGAAATTTAACTAATATATCATTATATTCAAATGTATGCAAAACTACATGTAGAAGTTGAAAACTGTTCAGTGAAATGAACTGTTTTCAACTTTTAAGCGTTAATCCTCACTTATGCATACATACAGTTTGGTTGAAATCATTAGCACGACCATATTATCATGATATTATACCACTGAAAGCTGCAAAATTATGATAGTGAATATTTATAAGCTAGGAGCACACTCCAATCAAAATCCAAACTTGTTGAAATTTTTCTGCAGACATGCAACAATATCTTGCAGTTGCTTGAGTTCCCACATGTCATTTAGGCTGAGTTTACTTCTTTTCATGCTCCCATAGCGACTCACAAGCTCCTCCATCTGGCACAGATGCTGTTAAACAAACGTACCACCGGCACGCTGCGAGTATACTGGCATTCCTCGCTGTGCCAGATTCAACACACGTCAGATTTGATTTTTCTTGGAATATACTGCCTGTCTCTTTGCTTTGTGCGTGTTTGGGTGAAAAAAAAGAGAGCGGGGAGTGTTTTTAGTAATTCTCTACAAACCATCTCCAGACCCCCAGCTCACTATGCCACGGTTTTCCAAACATACACACACTCTCGCCCTCTGACACAAACACACTTGAGGGACTGCAGACAGCAGGCAGGCCCGATGTGCAGCGGTAGTGCGTCTAAGAACTGTGTGTGTGTGCATGTGAGTGTAAGGCGTGTGCTGGGACGGGCAGACAGGGCTAGCGCGTTATCCTCTTATCCCCACTGTTGTGGAATAGAGAGGCAAGCAGCTGGAGGGACTGCAAGCAGCCTGATAATGCCAGCGCTATTTTCTAACCCGCCATCTTAATCTTGTTACTCAAATGGTTGTGAAGAGAGAGTCATGAATTTTAATTTCTCTCAAAGACACACACACACACACACACACACACACACACGCAAGTGGGTGTGGGTGTGTACATGTGTAGATCCCCCGTCTCTCTCACATGCATAAATAGTATCCCTACTGTGTCCATGCACTCACACTCTCTTCCCTGCCTCTTACTTTCTGTCTCCCTCCTTCACTCTCTCCTCTCTCCCCCCTCAGCTGCCTGGCTACCCACTTTCCTCCCTCCCCCCTTTCTCTGACATATCTTTCTTTACCCTTCTCCACTCTCCCTCCCTCTGCTAGCCACTATCTTCCCATTTCCTACATCACAACCCACTTCTCTATTTATTCAAGCCTGTCCTTCTATCCCTTCCTCTACTTGTCTCTCCATCCACCCAATCCCTTATTCTCTGTTTCCTAATCCTGCCAAGAGAGACCCCAGACATCCGGTTCATCCGTCCCTCCCTTGTCTCAGAGCCTCCTCCTCTCTCTTTTCCCACCTCTCTCTGGTCTACACAAGCAGAGCAAGAGAAAACGGGGAAAAAAGGAAGGCAGAGAAATGGAGAGGTACAATGAAAGAGGGAGACCGAAGCTGGGGGCGAAAGTGGCAATAAAATAAATGACTTGCACCTTGGAAAGGGGGAAAAAAAGAGAAAAGATTGTGGGGCTGGTGGGGTGGGGGGTCGGGTTGAGAGCCGATTTAGCCAGCCACCCATGAAGCTGATTAGGCAGCCTGCGATCAGGAGGAACAGCTTTGCTTGTTAAACTTTTCACCTCTGCAAGCTCTCAGCCCTCACCACGTTAAGGCCCCCTCCCTCCCTCCCTATCCCTCCATCCCTCCATCTATCGCTTCCTTACTCCTTCCGCCTGGTAGAATTTGAATGTGAATACTGGCTGTGGTCCCCATGGCAGGCTTAGCACAGGGGGCAGGCAGCTGCCCTCCACGCCCAACCACCCCCTTGGCCGTCTCTCTCTCTCTCTCTCTCTCTCTCGCTCTCTCTCTCTCTCGCCCTCTCTGGGGTGGTCACAGGTTCAACCACCGACCGGGGCCTGGAGGGGTGGTCACAGGAAGATAACGCAAATGAAGGGCACTGGGCGAGAAAGGGAGGGACTGAAGGAGAGAGGGGAGAGAGGCAGACATGAGCAGTTTGTTCATATTCAACAAAAAGGAGAGAAATTGGAAAAAGGCAGAATGAGGAGTGTAGAGGTGAAGATCTCTTGCTTTCTCAGGAGAAGGTTTTGGGAAAAGGAGTGATGAGACATGCGAGAGAGGTGCATCAAGGGAGAATGTGAAGCCATTAGATCTGCAAGACCACGCCTTTCTCTGGTTTTACACCTGTATACGTCTGGTGTGTACATATCAAGAACGTGTACCTATTTCGGCTGTCAGTTGGCACTTACACATGTATTCAAATGTGCTCCATAAATATATTTGACTTCATTTTTCAAGTCTTCTTTGAAATGAATTGCGGACTGGGTATCTTTCATGCAACACTAATGCCAACATGTAAATGGCCTAACAACCATTACTATATACTACCTGCACAGACACACTACACTGCCTATCACATGCCTTTATAACTCTGTATGCAACTGTCCCGTTAAGTTATTTATAATTTGAGTGCAACAAAATAGCTTAATTTATTGGAAAAAACATGATGTAGTAATGTAAGAAGGTTTGAGTTGGATGGTCAGTTGCATATTACATGCTGCTGACGGGAGTGAATTTTAGGTCAAGGTTTGTTGTGAAGAAACCTTTTCACACAGTTCTCCCCTATCCTGGTCTCACCACACACACACACACACATACACACACACACACACACACACACACACAGACAAACGGACAATCACACACACTCACATGAGCAGACCCACTAAACTCACTTTTATAAGTCGATCATTTGGCCAGACGCTGAGAGAGCTGATTAGCTAGTGCATGCCCAAACTGTCAAGTTTTCTTAGCAAGGCACTGAGTGGTCACCACGCAAAGCTGTGTGTTTGAGAGTGAGAGTGTTTGTGTGTGCAGGGGCATGCACACTAGAGCTAGAACAATTAGTCAATAATCGTTACAAGCCAAAAAAAAGCCAAGAATCCTCTAGTTCCAGCCTCTCAAAAGTCAGAATTGTCTGCTTTTCCTAAACGATTTACATCACCATAAGCTGAATATCATTTTTTTTTACTTTTGAATTTGTGATTGTGAGGTTTCACCATTTTATGAGGTTTTACAGATCAAATAATTCATTAATTAACCAAGAAAATAACTGCCAGGTGAATTGATAATGAAACTAATTGTTAGTTTCAGCCCTTATCACATATCTGTGCCACTGCAGTGACATGTGGCTTACAAAGCAATTAAAACCTTATATGTATCTATCAAATTATTTGTATTATTGTTCCTAAAAATATATGTGTGTGTATATATAAATGTGTGTCAAACTGGTCTGATTGTGGGCCTCCATCCCAGAAACACAGAGTATGACCAACAGCTATTTAATGAGGAGAGACATAAAATCTAACATTAAGAGTTCTGTTGTTTAAAGTGAAGAGTGAAGTTTTTTTTTGTCTTTCTGTCGTTATTAGTTTTCTCTTTATTCTTTTCAGTTTTTTAAACACTGTATATATCCTGTGGTTGATGTGCATCCCATCTTCAGCATCTGCTTTCGAGCTCCACTGTATACTCTAATTACACATTATCTTGATCTAATCTGTCAGGATGCAAGGAAGATTTTCCTGACAGGTTTTTCAAATGAAAGGTTCACAGAGAAGAACAATAACATTAGAGAAATGCTTGAATATTGAAAGATTAAAAATGTATAGTTTCGGTTGCATTTTTGCCTTAATGTTGATAGCGGACAGTAGAGAGGTGACAGGAGTTGAGGGGAGAGGGAGGAGAGATGGCATCTTTAATTCCTAGGCAAAGAGAATATATTGATAAAATATTCTACCAAACTGAAATATTAGATAAAGACTTTCTGTAGACCTTTCAGTCTGTGTAGTTAATGCTTTTCATGTTGTGTGCTTTTCAGATGCTGCGAGAGGGAAAAGAAGCATATGACGAGAACATCCACTATCCTCTCCTCATCACCTTGACCAAAGGACCTCAACCTGTCAGCCATACTCAGTAAACCAAAACAAGTGAGCCCTCAACTCTACACAGTACTACTCCACACGCTTTTGGATTTTTGAGATGGATTGATGCACCAGAGTCATGTCAACGATGTGATCTAAGTAATTGCCCTTGAAGAGCAGTGTTAGAATACAGTAGTTTTTAGTCAAACAGGCACAGAGAGCAAATCAGGTTGAGAGATTTTTCATATTGATACTGGCCACTGAGAGGATTTATTATCAGATGGTGCATGGCGTTGGACAATATTTGAGCGTGCATGTTTTGTAGTTTGAGGTGTTGCTGAGGAACAACCTAATTTCCAAAGCAGTAGGGATACTTTTACTGCAGCTGATGAGAAAGAAAATGAGAGGCTGATGATATATTCCAACCTAGTATGTTTTAACCACTTGCCATTATGCCAAATAACTACTGTCAGTCTCTAAAATAGTCACCCTGTTAATCACCCCTTTAATCAGGTGGACTGTCATTCTGGTAGTTGACCAAACACTTTTCAAATCAGCCAGCCACTCATCCCTTTGGTTAATCAGCCATCCATGAAAGAGAACCACATTGCCAAAATCATCTAGCCTGCCAGCCAGGTAACCAGTCAGTACTCTGTCAGCTATTCAGTTACCTAATATGGCAGTTAATCAGCCAGTTATACAGTCATCACTTCAGCCAGCAAGCCAGCCAGGTGTTCAGCCAGATAACTAGTTATTTAGTCAGTCATTTAGTTACATGGACATTTTCTCAGTCAGTCCTACTGTAGGTGTCAGTTGGCGCTCTTTAAACAGTCAGTGTTAACCTATGCCACTGTGTTTCTGGACCCAGCATGGAGGCCAGCTCTAATTCATTAACTTTCACAGACTGTGGAGCAGCTCACAGTTTCCTGTGTGTTTCTTTTATTTCTCTTTGTTCCCTTATTCCCCTGCTTTAATTTATTTTAATACAACTCATTCCTCCAGTCAGGGGTCAGTATTAAGAAGTTCTTTTGTGCATTACTCACAACAGTGCATTAACACATTAAGGCACGTTCAGACTCAGGAGCAATTGTTGCTGCCCAGGAGCTACAGCTTGCATTGTACACAGCAACAACGGCGGGATACTAGTAGTCCACACTACATCACATTGTAAGTTAATTTTACACACCACTGTTGGTGTTATGATCCGTCTGTTGGTGTTTTAACTCTACAACAAACACTTGTTCTGACTCTACACTTCTACCAATATCACCTCCTGCTTTACTGGTAGTTTGTTCTAAACTGCCACAGATGAAATTCCAATACAAATGTGTACAATTCAGCCTCGGCTCCATTGCGTCTGCGGTCATGACGTCTTCGGGTTGCTCGTGTCTGGATATCAAACATGTTTGGTAACAGAAGTGGGACTGGCGAGTCTGTTTTAAGTCATCAGCTGAATGTTACGTCGCTTCATTCATCGACATTTAGCTCGTCAGAGTGACGTAAAGTGAGCCATCTGATTGGCAACAGTCAGATCCTGTGGCAGCTGCTAGATGCTGCTAAGCTAAAAGCTCCTGGTCTGAACCCACCTTCAGGATGTGTGTGTGTCTAAAGAGACAGCGAGAGGGAGAATACGTGCACATAACTTGTAATGACTCTTACAACTCACATTTATTGACAAGTGACCCCAATACTGTGGAATAGATAAAAAGTATGATATGCTGTACAGAGAAGGATTTATTAGCATCTTTTTTTTTGTAATGCAGACCTCTCAGTGGTATCTTACCCCATATGTCCACTGGGTGCAGACAATCTGCTGCCATTCTAGCTGGTGTGCCAATGTCCACTGGCTCCGTGACCTCAGTATCAAGAAATTCATGCATGCTGGGTCTATTTTTGCTGGAGCTGCTTGCATCTCTGATGTCCAACATTCACTTTTGAATGTCTGTAATGCCTACAGTATATTGACAATTGACAGGATAATTAACATTTAATGGTGCGATCATTTGTGATTTTGTCCTACGTATATACAGTGAAACTATATAATCTCATTTGTTTATGTCACCTCCGACTCCACCGATTAAGTCTGTGAAGCAGGAGAAGGAATGCAAAGAGTTTCTTTCTGCTAACATAAACTATTCTGAAAGTACAGATACAAAGATGGCATGCTGGGTTCTGTAACTGAAACGAGTAACAGTACAGACACTTTGTGGCTGTCAATATTCATGTAAAACACAAAAAAACTTATTTCTATCATGTTCTAAGCCTGCATTATGTCCACTGGATGTGGCAGGCTTAAAATATGGTTTGAAACTGATAAACGATGTGCGACCATAGTTCTTAAAAGTCACACAATCTCATAATAGCCTCAAAAGCAAAAAAGAAAAAACATTCCCACATTTCAGAACAATTGGTCTGCCATTTTCTGTTGGCATTTTTTCTATCTGCACAATTTACCGTTGGTTTTTCCCCATGCATTCAGTTGTTTCCTTTTTCTTGTACTATTAAAGAAACGCCAAGTGTCAGTGGATCATTCAAGCCTAAAGTTGTACCTATCACTAGTAAGGTGTTTCCATATTTCACTGTGATCCTTTGCTGTATACAACAGCCAAGAAGCTATGCAGTATCTTTCAGTGGCTGCTGTTTACGTTTCTCATGTTGCAAAAAATAATCCACTTTAAGAAATAAAGACGTATTTCCAGTATTTCTTGTGTGTAACTAATTGGTAAAGGTAAATTAGGCCAGTTTTATCAGTGGTCTCAATGCTTTGAGGACTTAAATTGCATTGCAACAACATTCCCATTGCAAAGGTTTAGAAGTGTATTTAATTAAATTTTTATCTGTAATGCGGTTTGCTGTATACCTTTGATATCCATGGGCTAACACAGAAAGACCATCCCATCCCAATTGTGACTGTGTACACTGACTTCATCACTGTCATCATCACCACCATCACTAACAGTGATGTCATTTTACAATACACTGTTTACTGTGACATTTATGCTGCTTTGCCGCTTCTTGCGGCATCACTGCCTCAATTCGTGGCAAAAACTTCAGCTGGTGCACCCACGATCTGCTGCGATGTCACGTTTTCACACGGTGATGTCATCACTACTATATTATATTAGTGCTGTATGCTAGGACACTTACCAGTTCTCACTGTGACATCAACAACCTCTGATATTCTGTGTTATTCAGAGAAGGTCATGTGGTCTTTATTTGGATTTGCTGACTAAGAACATTAAATGTGAGAAACCCAAGAGTTGGCAGAGAAAAGACCACAGAGGAGGATCTGTGTTGAGAATTACCTTGAGCAAACATCGTACAGATTGATGAAACTGTATTGTGGGATGTCTCAGCTAGGCTATTATTTTAATTATCAAGCAGAATTCTTAGAATTGTTGGTCATTTGCAGGCCATTTCCACACTAATCCATATAAATTTTAAATTGCCTTCATTCCTCACTGATCCATTTCTTTTGACCACCAAAAACTGAACTTCAAGAAAATTCCCCAACTTGGATAAAGTTAATTTCCCGGTGTAGGAACAGCAGACATTTTCAAAAATTTTGATTTATCTACTTTAGTGTGGACATGGCCTCATATAGTGAGTTTCTCCATTCAGTATATCAAATTCCCTCTGCTTCACTGTAATCAATGGGGTTGAATGTTGTAGTCTTTGCAGTCAAGGGTGAGTGATTTTTTTTTCTTCTTTTTTTTCTTTCTTTCTGTCAATAAAAATAGTTTCTTCAAGAAATGTGGGACTCTGGACTTTCTTTCTTTTTAAATTATCCCTTTTAAAATACACAAAGGGCGATGTAACATGTCCCATATAGCTATGGCATTATTTCATTAAAAGAACATTGTTCAAAATTGCAAAAAAAAAGTTTTTTTTACAAAATAAATATGTAAGTATTTTAACATTTCAGAATCACAAAACACAAAAAGTCACAATTTCTACTCACATGTCTGCAGATTATCTGTTATGATTAATATTTGTTCCTCAATAAATGTGTATCATGGGGAGCTGGTTGACAAAGCTGCTTTTAAAAATGTGTGTGTGTTATTTAAAATCCAGCGTTAAATGTTCACAGATGTAATAAAAGTTTCCTTCAGGCCCAGATCGGCTGTGGCTTGCGTTTCAAACACAATGGCCTCCTGCAGGCTAAGCTAGTTCCAGACAAGGTAACACACACACACACACACACACACACACATATCAAACCCAGTCAACAGTCTACCCCTCCACAGGAAGAAAAGAGAGAGGGATAAAGGAGGGAGGAAAGGCAGTACACAGCAGCTAATCCTGCAGGCTCACTCTTCTGTTTATCAGTCAGAAGGAGGGAGGGAGAGTTAGCAGAACGCGAGGGCCCGGCGAGGCCTCCTGATCTGTCTTTTGATATTTTAAAGAGGTCTGTTCTCTCCTCCCCAACACTCTCCTGGGGAGACAGAGAGAAGAGATAGACAAAGCTGCAGAGAGAGAGAGAAAGATGCTGGAAAAAGACAAGAAAGCAGAAGAGGAGGAGGAGAGAAAGGAAATGGGACAAGACATGGTGAATGGCTGGACGGAAAGGGGAAGTGAGACAGCTGGAAAGGAGGTGAAAGTAGATCGAAACAGCAGGGAAAAGCTTTAGCTGTGAAAGAAAAGAGAAGCTGACTGAGAGACTGAGATTGACTGGCCGAGTGAGTGATCGAACAGAGAAAAAGAGAGAGACAGAGTGCTCCCGGCTCGACACAAGGGCCCCATTAACTTGACCACTTGCCCTTTGCACACAAAGGCAGGGCCGGCCCACTGCCCCTCCCACCCAATTATCCACGATTAGGCTCAGTGCACTGTGTCAAGATGGAGAGTGTAGGAAAAGGGGAGAGGGGGAGAAAGGCGAGCACAGGGAGGATGAAGAAGGGGACAGAGGGAGTAAGGGAAAGAGAATGAGGACTAGAAGGAAGAGAGGGGAGAGGATGTTGAGGGACGATATCTTTTTTTTTCTCCCTCTACCCAACCGGTCGAGGCAGATGACCGCCCACCCAGAGCCTGGTTCTGCTCAAGGTTTCAGTGTTTCCTTGCCACTGTCTCCTGGTGCTGCTCATGGTGGAATTGTTGGGTCTATACATAGAGAGTTGGTCTAGACTTGCTCTATATTAACAAGTGCTACGAGCTAACTCTGTTATGATATAGTGCTATATAAATTGAATTGAATTGAACATGGAAGGGGTTCAAACATTTGATTTAGCACCCTCCATGCAAATGAGTGTTCTGTGAGTTACAACAGTGGCAGAGAGAACTCAATGCTCAGGGTCCCCTGGAAACCACTATGACGTGTCTTTG
Organism: Gadopsis marmoratus; assembly: GCA_036023855.1. Taxonomy (NCBI): domain Eukaryota; kingdom Metazoa; phylum Chordata; class Actinopteri; order Centrarchiformes; family Percichthyidae; genus Gadopsis; species Gadopsis marmoratus. The sequence continues at coordinate 25,163 of JAVQJF010021850.1, forward strand.
TGCATTTTTTCCTATTTGCAGTGTGTTTCTCTATGTCACATGTTATCAAATTGGTGTCAATTTTCTTTAGTTTGATTTATCTGAAGATGTATTACTAAATAATACATATACCGTATATTGGTGTTGTCAAAGGGGTAAAGTGAACCAAAACAGTAAAGATGTGGGCCATAAAGGCTGATACAGCAGCATAGAAACCGCTATAAGGCATATGAACACACACAGACAAAAACATATCTTGGCCACCACACTCACCATGGGCTCAGGTGCAGTCCAGTGCATGACACAATGTTGTGTTTTGTTGATACTTTGCCACCAGCTCCCTGCATCCCCAGGGCCTTGGGCTGGTGGCAACTGCAGCCTGGCACACCACCACTGACAGCGCGCACACACACACACACACACACACACACAATATCAATAGAGTTCCACCTCTCACCTTGACTGGCGTGTTTTTGGTGCCACAATTCCTGCAGCTCTCCAAAAAGTCTTAACACGTTTTAACTTTTGTTTTTGAAGTAGAATGTAATAAAGAGGTATTTAATTTGATCTGGATTCTTTTAGTTCACTACACTTTATAGGTGGCTGCCTTGTGGAGCCATGACCTGCAAATTAACCCAAAATTCATTATATTTGCTAAAAACTGTGCAGATAGCATATTCAGGCACACATATAAATTTTTTTCTCACGCTCAGTGAGATACAGATGGTGTGTGGGCACAGGTGGTCAACTACACCTCTGACTGCACATGTACATCCACAACCATGGACTGCAATAAGCCATATGTTTCAGTGTATATACTCTGTGTGAGCATACAGTGTGTGCATCTGACAGCCTAACATGTTTACACGTCCCTTGCTCTATTTTGCACCCCCCCACTACTTCGTCCATCGCCCAAATCTCTCAAAACCTTTCAAGCCTTTTCCTCTCTCTTCTCCTCCTCAAGGCAATTTGAGGAGGGCTTTTTAAATGATCCGCTCATTATCGGTAGTGGAGTCACTTTGGTTTTCCAGCGCCGTCTGCTTGCCTTCCTGCTCCCCCCCCCCAACCCCCTTTATCTCTTTCTGTTTTTTAAGGGGCTTTTTCTGCTTGCCCCCTCCCCAACCGCACCCCCCTCCCACTTCTCCCTCCAGAATGGCTTTTTGGTTTGTGTGTTTGTGCTCATGAAGTGGAATGCAGCAAAGTCCCTGAGAGCATTTTTTCTTTTCTTTTTTAATTTAGAAAGCCATCGAGTATGAGTTGACGTGGCAGAGTGGGAGCTACCCCCACCTCCCACACGCGCACACACAAACAAACACACACACCACGTTCACAACCCTCCACACCTGATGCTGGCCTTGACGACAATAATGTTTTCCATTACAGGAGAAGGAATTGGGAAATATCTGGAGGTGGAATTCTTTTGTGTAAATGTAGTCATCTAGAGGTGTGTGGAATAGGATACTGTCTATACAGAATGGGAAATGTGTGTTTATTATTGTGTATCTTTTAAAAAAAAATAGCCTTTGTTGCTTGTAGACATGATTAACATATGTAAACTCAAAAAATGAATTGTGCGTTGACGCCCATCTGTTCTTTCGGAGGCTCTGTAGGCTGCTTGTAGTTATCCCCATTTACCTGTTCAGCTCCTCCATCTCTAACACCCATTAAACCTCGCCATCTAGATATGCAGGAGGCTAAGTTCGCTGGCTGACTTATTAGCTGACAGACCGGAGCGAGCTGAGGTTAATCTGGAGGCTGGCAATATATACGCACATTCACACAGTACAGTGATGCTTACACATGAGCTCATAGCAACAGGCTGCTAATTAAGGGGGCTGTGCTGTTGACGAAAGCACTCAACTTATCGCTGATTAGGTCAGGCTGGGTGGAAGCGACAGATGCAGAGAGGGAAAGAAGGAAGCAGACTGCGAGACATATAGAATGACACAAGTGGTCTGTGTTGGTCGAGAGTCCTCCCTATAAATGTTGACAGTCTCTTGTGGCAGTGCTTACCCTACTTTTTAATGGCAGAGGGTCGACATTAGGCCTTTCTGTGCTATTGTCTGCCTGTGACTTTGTCAGTCAGTTAATCGGTGAGGCCATCAATCAGTCCGTGAAACAGCGCAGCAGTAAATCTTTACATTTAATGAGGGACACGGCCAGTTAATAAATTCAGCAACCTAACAAGCCACCAGTTGTATTGTTCAAACAGTTTTCTTATCATATTATTATGTATTTTTATCTCACGAATATTTGATGAAATTATTAAACTAGGCTTTGTTGATATTCAACTAATTTCAATGAAGAAATCCAAATTTCTATTTTTCATTATTTACTAATTAAAATAAAAACTAATAATAAATAATCTGCCCCCTAAATTCATTAAAGATCCCCTCCAGACATGTTTTAAGACATGTTATTATCAATGCACAGACAAATGTGCCAAACATTGGGTGAGCATTCCTATGGAAGTCCAGTATTTAAGTTAAATGATGCTTTGACGTATAGGCCCAGCAATGGGTATCATGCTGTGCCATCATAAATCTACTGGGCCCACTGACAGACAACACCATTCTCTAGCCTTGACTGAAGGTACCGTTAAGCTTTAACTTCTACTCTCACCCAAGCAAAGAGCAGATTCTTGAGAGCTTGACCCGGCCTTACATCTACATTGTATCGGCTTAGGCAAAACTGCTGTGGCTGGTCCCGCTGGCTTCATAGGCAGCATCACCTTAATGCCATGGCCCCCTCCCTACTTATCTAGCTCCACAAGTCTTAAAAACAGCTACTAGTTACCAAACCTTAATTTATGATCTGTTACTTTCCTGTGAACCCATCTGTCTGTCTGCCTCATCATCTTGTACGTTTTCCATCTTTCCATCTCCTCTTCTCTCCTGCCAACTCTTCTCTTTAGCCTATGTGCCTGTGGTCGCCAGGGCAACAGCTCTAACCCGCCGACCCATGTTCCCGTGGGCCAGGGGGCCATTAGGGGCCAGTCAACAAACCTCTCTTCCTGCCACAAGTGGGGCTGGCGGGATGGAGAGGGCCCTCGTCTCTGCTTTGAAGGTCAACGAGGCTCCTGCCCGGCACTCTGCCAGTGACTCTTAGGCCCAGACCAGAGCAGCAACATACAGCTTTAAAACGAAGGTCCAATTCAACCCCATTATATAACCATTGTTAGTCCCAGGTTTGAGTGCATATCCTGGATATAACATTGAATTACTGCTACACTTTTACCCCATGCAGTGATGAAATCAGTTAGATATTTCAACATGTCCTGTTTTTTGTAGCACTGAGTGTAGTCTGACAAGCTTACTTTTGAAAGGCTCGGGTTTTGTATGATCACTTACTTTACTTGTGGAAAAAATGCACACTGGGAGTGTGTAAAAAATATCCCTCCATAGACCAGTGGTTGTTGTTTTCATCCCCTTAACACCAAGCGATGTCCACATGTGACATATAAATTGAGCTCTACAAAAACAATGATTTTCCCTTCTCAAATTGTCAAGAGAAAAGAGAATGAAAAAGGGAAGTTAACTTTGTGTAGATGAAAAATGTATTGTAATTTTTTTGCAGAGCATAATGGTCCTTTCGTGTGTGTGTACATATGAGGGGTTTGAAAAAAACCCAATTAAACAAAAGTCATCGGAATTTAAGTTTAAAAGTATTAAATCAGTGAACATAGAGCAGCGTTTTTCTCACAGTCGCCTTCCGTGTCAGCTTACAGGGTGGCATGCACCTGTTCCAAAACAATTTTCTGGCTATTCTGTTTGGGGGAGGTAAATACTTCAGTAGCCACTTGTCTGCCTCCTTAGGGGGAAATGTACATAGATTATGTCCACACTAATCCTTCTGCAACAAAAAGGCATTTTGCTTCAATACGGCGTTTGGGTAAGGGTTTCAACAGATACACTCATCCTTACAAACACACTTGCCCGTACACACACATTTCCCATCCATATGTGCACAAGGACGTTGGTGCAATTAACCTTTAGCTGATTCAGTCCGAGTACTCTGTTTGATTGAATAGAGCTCGAGTGTACCCTAAGCCATAACCACAACCTTGTGTGAGTGAGTGATTGAGAGAATGTGTGTGTGTATGTCTGAAATACTGAATGATGAGCTTTAAGTAATGAGAGTAGTGGAGGTGGCCTATTTCATAGTTTACTTATAAATTCCTGTGTGTGTGTGTGTTTGCCCCTGACTCGCCATAAGTGCAGCCACTTCTCCAGCCAATGACTTTAGACTCTGCGCTTCAGTGTTATGGCCTGGGTTTATCCTGCCGAAGGAGAATCCTCAGCTCCAGCTTGAGTCTAGCCTGTGGCCCTGGCAGGCTGTCGTCTGTCGAGAGTCTACTAGCCTCCAGTTCTCTTTTTGTTATTGGTTCCAATGGATTGAGCTAAGTATGTACTGAAAATATTGGAAGCCCCCGAAATATTGGCACGATTCAGAAGAGCCAGCTTATTGTAGCCCTGCGTGTGTGTATGCGTACACTGCATTTCTTTAAGTTTCTCATTGTCTTTGCTCTATTTACTTGTATGTATCATATATATCTGTGATTACCTATGCACCTCCTCACTGAATACTAAACCCAGTTTCACCTGGATCAAAGCCACACAGGACTAGTGGGCCATTTGTCTGTAGTGCAGTTTGTGCCCTTTGGTGCCAGCTGATTCAAACAAGTGCGCAGCTGTAGAGGCAAAAGCAGAGCACTTTACTTGTTGCAGCTGCTGGCCTGATTCCCCTGCAGCTTCGCTGTGCCAGTGAGCCAACTCTTGCCCACTTATGTCATCAGACAAAAATGCACACTTGGCCCACTCGAGTTTTACTGGGTTATCAATTTGGTGTAAGTAAGAGCTATTGATGTATTGATAAAATACATAACCGCCTGTCATGCGTGTTGTGCCAATGTGATGGTCTGAACCCTGAAGGGTTGGCGTCACTCTGCTGTTCATATTGTCCCAGTGGAAATTATTTTTAGGGCTGCAACTAACACTTATTTTCATTACCGACCAATGTGCTGATTCTTCTTTATTATTATTATTATTAATTGATTAATTGTTTGGTCTATAAAATAGTGAAAGTTGGCTGTCACAGGGCGATGTGGTGGTTAGCACTGTCGCCTCACATCAAGAGGGTCTGTCTCTATTTGTCAGCCCTACGATTAACTGGCGACCAGTAGAAATTGGCTCCAGCCCTCCCACAACCCTCTGATGATAAGCAGTATAGATAATGGATGGATGGATGTCACAATTTTCCACGTTTTCACATTGCTTGTTTTGTCCAAACAACAGTCCACAATCTAAACATATTCAATCCACAATTAAATAATACTGAGAAAAGACTTAAATCAATCAGTTGTTTTCTGTCAAACAATTAACCGGTTAATTGTTGTAGCTCTTAGTAGTTATTTTGGTTCTTTTTGTTGTGTATAGATGATCCACTTCATCATCCCAACAACAAAATTAACTATACAATGAGCTTCTCTTTCACAACTTACTTGTTGTCTGGATGCAGCAGCGTATTGGTAAATACATAACTGTGGGGGAAGATCAATGGAAACAATTATTGTTAAATCGGTTAGGACAGGAAAAAGACAACACACCTCTTTTTTTCTAGCATCATGGTGTATCACAGTTACTGAAATAAATTATTAGATTAAAATAAGTGGCGGCCGAAACATAAACAACACTTCCGTGTGACCACCACCACTGGCTATACAAGGAGTTTCTTTTAGTTGAGCGTGTTAAAACTACAATTTCCATCTCATATCAGAAGTATGATATAATATAATAAATTCAGACAAGATAATGGTACAGTACTAAGTAACCGATATGAGTTGGTGATTGAACCTCCTAATTAGTTGTAAACCTTCAGTACCCGTAGCTGTGCCATGGCATTTGATCTGCTGCTGTTTAAAATATCAAAATGAGGGTGAGTGTTATTCTGTTTAGCTCACTGATGTCTCTAATCCTTTACTCACTGTCATTGTTAGGTTCCTATATCTTTTTATACTTGTGTGCATATGTGTGTTCTATTGTAGTTTTGTGTCTACTATATGTTTGAAGGTAAATTGGCACATTTTCCTTTGTAAGTATGTATATATAGTACATGTACAGTATGTTTATGTGCGTGCGTGTGCGTGCACATGACTATATGCTACTGTATAGCCCTGCCCCCCCTGCAGCGTACTCATGCTATAACGTGGCTGTTCTAGCTTAGAGTCATGCAGCGAGCTGTTGTGTGCTACTAACTCACACAGCTCTATTAATTAGCTGTTTGATGCTGTAAATTGGGCTCCCACTGCTGCACTAATTGATAACGCCATTGCCATTGACAACACAAAACACAAACACAGAGAAGTCTCTCGCTGACGACCTATTCAAGCACCAGCGAGTGAGAGTGGGTTGGGTGAAAAGCGAGAGGAAGCAAAGGATGAGAGTCAGCAGCAAAAGACCTTGGGAGGAGAGAAAGGAGAGACAAAGAGCGATGAGATAGGGAGGGGTAAAGAAGGGGCAAGATGTTAGTTTTTCCATGTTTTACAATGCAATTTCCAAAGGTTGTTCTACATATTGATGACTGTTTTGGTATTCTCAACTTGTGGCTAACTCTCACAAATGACAGTCTGCGTTTAGGTTTCCATTGGATGAAATTGTAAATGCAATCTCATGTGTCAACACCTGGTAATAGCAATATCATTTTTCTATTGCTTTGTGATCTGCATAGCTCCACACCCCTCACCTCTCTAATGGTTCAGCTATTCATTGTCTGTTATCATATATAGCATGTGTTTTTACCTGTCACTGTCTCAGACCCTGAGATGCCAACGCTGAGCATTGGAAGTCAAAACAATATTACATGAGCAGTCAGATTATAAAATTCATTTGGAGAGACTGAATGTTTATATCTGACTTTCACCAATTAGTATTTCACATGGGTGCCACTGAAAAGTGCTGTGACTGTGAGTTTTTCGTGAGGGAAGCTTTTATGATTGTTCAGACACTTTTACAGCAGAGGGCCACTGGCAGGAATGCCTTCAAATGGGTCTGAATGACTCTTTAATTTATATAAGCGGTTTCCTAATGTTAAACACAGGATAATAGGATGGTTATCGCCATGTATCATCACCAAAGTTGGTTTCTTTAAAGCTTTAACAACTTGGAAACACAGAATATCAGTCATGATCAGAAAAGAAGAAATCATTGTCAGATTTATGTATCGACTTATGTTTAGCCACACTAGCGGTGGGATTCTAGGGATTGCAGTGTCAGTTGGTCACTTGGTCTGCCACTGTGGTCCAGACTGAAATATCTTGACAAATATTGGATGGGCTGCAAAGATATTTAAGGTCCCCAGAGGATGAATTCCCCAGTGACTTTGATGATCCACTGACCTTTCATCTAGTGCCACCGAGTTTTCACACATCCAGTGAAATCTCCACATGATGGAGTGGCACCATTTCCTACAGATGTTTGTGGTTCACAGACAATGAGTTTTTCTGACTCTTATCACCTTACCTTTTATCTAGCACTACATGACATTTTTGGTTTGGAGTAAATTATTTAACTATTGGATGGATTGCCATGAAATGTGGTACAAATATGTATCTTCCCCATAGGATGAATTGTAATTAATTATCTGATCACCAGATTATTCCATGTAGTGGAATCCATTGCATAAGGGAACATGATTAAAACAGTCAAAAGTATCAAAACTTAACCTTTGTTTATCTGCAAACTTGTGATTCACCTGCACTAATGTTAATATGTGTGCACGTGCGTGCATCCCTGGTGAGTACAGCGCTATTTTAATGGCAGCAGTAGTGGCAAATTACATACCAGATCAGACCATTACCCCCACCTCCCCACCCCAGACACGCACACAGACATACACACAGACATACACAGAGCTCTTTGGACATCTGGACACACACCTGTTGCAGCACCCCCAACCGTGCACCACATACACACAATCTTTCGCTGAGGCTTTTTCATCCATTTTCTAAAGAAAAGTACTCTCACTCTTAAGCTGGTATATGGCCTTCCTACTCTCTTGCTATTATATGTCTTTCCATTAGAGGCAATTACTGCTCAGACTACAGCACTAGCTCCAACATACGCATACAGTATTATCACTTTTGGTCAAAGAGCTGGCTTGTTCATGTCAAGTATGCATTGTACACACCGGAAAACAAGTTATATGAGTCTTCGGTCACTAATGGCATGTAGTTGGGGAATTTTTAATTGTTTTTATATAAAGAACTGTATCCTACTAGTATGTACAATTAATATTTTATTTTTGTTTTCCATTGTTTACAATATTTGATTTGAATGTAAAATGAACCGAGGAGAATAAAAGGTGAAATGCAACAGATGTGTTGCTGGTTTTAAAGTTGATTTAATTCACCATATATACTTGTGTTGAGCAAAATCTAAATTATAAGTGAATTAATGATAATGTTCAAAAAGAAAATTGTCATGTGGAAAACGGTATCAAAACCTCAATTCCAATACTTTTTGCCCTCAGTTTAAATTGTACAGTAATACATTAAACTCCCATTGCTCCTGAGAGGCTCATAAACCAGCCATGACCTGACAAAATGGCGTCCAACAACATGAAAGACAACTTCCTGTATTTGGCCCTAGTGGCCAATGTGGCCTGCTCTCACACATCAAACAGAGCTCAATAGGAAATGTCCCTGTGGAGACAATAACAACCTCGGTACCTTTGATTTTGCTGGAGACCCTACTGTACAAACACTGCACGCAAGGTTGTGTACAGAGGCTAAAAGTTACCCACACTTACCAAAACCGGATGGAGGCTTTTATTATGTTCAGTGTCTGACTTCAGACACTGCCTGAACTTCCTGCCAGCAGAGAGAATATGTTTCCTGTATCACCAGGCCACTGTTTTTGTCTGTGAGCGTGTATTATTAGCACCTCTCTTTAGCGTTTTGTGAACCTTGCAAGTTCGTATTATTTTAATATTTTCAGTTTTGCCTTATGGATTGTCTAGCTTCTTATGTTGGATCTGCTTTCATGTACAAGATTGAATAATCAGATTTTTAACCTTTTGTTGCTTGATATTCCCTCGACTGTCATATCACGTCAAATCTGATTAATCCCTTTTTTTAAAGCAGTGAAAGAATACATACTGTATCTGCACCGCAAAGGTTTAAAACTCTGATTTACTTCTTCTAATGCACAGCGCCTGTGTTTTTCATTCTATGCTGTGTTTTCTTCCCAAAAAACAGAAAGCAAGAGCAGAACAGTCTTCCACGAGGAACACATTTGCATATCTGCCATGCCTCCCGACAGGCAGAGAAGTGCTATCCTGACAGGCCTAATGAACTAGCCGTTTAAGTGGTCAAATTATACACTCATCCCTTTTTATTCTCTGATATCCTGTCTTTGTACAGGTGATGGAAAGGCAACTTTCCCCATTCACACCCCTTTAGAAAAACCAATCTCGCCTAATCCCTACTCCCCTCTCTCGCTCTTTCTCCCTCTTTCTCCTTCTCTCTCCATCTCTCTACCCTCTATTCCATGACATTGGTGGAAAGTGCAAGCATTCATAGAATAGGAGAGAGAGAGAGGCAGAAGGGAAAAGGCAGCGCTCTGAGGCCCTTTGTGGAAAGAAATCATGTCGAAAAATAGAGCCGGGGCAGGAGAGTGAGAGAGAGAGAGGCAGTGAGAGAGGGAGGGAGAGAGAGAGAGAGAGGCTGTCACAGACCTCAATGGCAGCATTATGTAAATGGCTGACATCCCCTGATGTAAAGCTGAATAGAGAGACATTAATGTCTTGTGTATATTTAAAAAGCCTGGGCCCAACTCCTCAGGATTGCGAGCGGCAGATCCCGTAATCATGTTGACGAAGTAATGGCAGAGAATTAGTTGTCCATTAAAAGTGTATTATGCACCACGCTGGCACATGAAATTACTCTCAAATAGTGGAATGGCTGAGGGGGAGTGACGAGGGAGAGCAAGGGAGAGATGGAGGGGAGTGGGAGGAGGACGTTGATGGATAGTCTATGCGTGTGTGCGTGCGTGCTCGGGGGCGTGCGCAGGCATGCATGTGTGCCAGTGTATGAATTCCCCTGCTCTGACTAGGGGAGGCAGGTGATTGACATCTTTAGACTTTGAGAAATCAAAGCACTGTGAGTGTGTGTGGATGGGCGCACAGCAGGACCTGAAAGATTCTAATGAGGTTATAGAGGGCTGGGTGTCACACACACACATTTACATATGCACGTGCACACTTTCCTCTCCACACACGAGCGTAGATATGTGACAAGTTAAAAGTATGAGACAAGAGCTTGCAATGGGATAATAAGATGGAAGAGGGGGTGAAAATATCTTCCGAATTAGTGAATAGATGGAGGCTCGTTCTTTACCCCCTTGGCTTTTGTTGTTCTCTTGCACCACATGAACCGCAACTGACGTTAATGTAAGACTTGATATGAAGGAGAAATATTTCTGTGATAATAAAGGTGGCCTCAGGCTGAGCAAAAAAGAAGAATCTTGCTGTACATGGACAGGTAGTGTCAGTTATCTCCACTCAGTCGTCTTTGAGCGGCAGTCTTTAGAGTCTGCTGTCATATTTGTCAGATTGCAGTGTCCCTTTGTCAGGCCTCATGTGTGGTATTTGTAGACCACAGTGTGTGAAACTCTTGAAGTTAGTGATTCTTGAAAAGCTGCTTCCAAACCAAATTTGTTGCACTTGTCAAATAACGCGAAACTCTTCTGTTAGCTCCTTCCCTGCAGCCATATTCAAAGAGCACATGTCACAGGCACAGAGGTTTGAGTTTTTTAGATGCCAGCCAAGTACAGTGAAGTTAAAATAAACATCTAAGTGATGGTTTGCTGTCCCGCCTCCCTCCCTCCTTCCTTCTTTCTTTCTTTCTTTCCTCCATTCTTCTCTCGTGTCTGAGGCGATAGAAATGTAATTCAGATGTCAAAACGCCCCGTCTCGCTCTCTCCCTCTCGCCCTCTCCCCAATCTCTCTGTCTTTCTCTGTCCTTTTCTAGTCCGTCGTTCCTATTGTTCTCGCGGCTGCTCCTTTATCGAGCGAGACATCGCCGAGAGGGGGAAGAAAAGAAAAAGATGACATGCTTTCTCAGCCCGTTGCAGCGCGTCCCCAGCTAGAGTGGCTTGTCATTTGAGCGATAGTGGAGTGACAGCTTCCACTGTAGAGGGAACACCCCTGCGCCATAATGGGACTGACTGGGCTGCCACAGACCTGTCTGTCTGCCTGTCAGTCAAACCCATCCATCAGCTCACTGTGACACAAACCTGTCTGTCTGTCTGAACTGTGTGGCTCTCTGGCCTTTTGTCTGTCTTGCTCTCAGCCTATAAGAAATTCTATAAGCAATAGAGTTTGTATTTTTCCTTCTGTCTTAATATTTACTTGACTGTAAATAATGCAGTCTCCCTGTATTTGGCTGGTCATTGCAGTGTATCTGCAGTAGATCTATGTCTGCCTCCCAGTTTTCTTTGGAGCTTTTTCTCACTGAGCCTACATTTACAAGTATCGCTCTGTTACGTCACACATTCCCATCCCTTACAGCACGTATCCGACAAATCAGCTGTCAAATTACCCCTTTGTCGGCCAGTTGATTGCTATGACATTTCAGTCTATATCGCCATTTTCACTGCACCCTACTGTACATGACATATACAACAATAAGATGCACATACCCTCCTCCTGTTCTCAAGAAAAATGCACTTTTCCCATAAGGTTAAATAGAGTTGTTGAAAGTGCCTGAATGGTTTTGGACTGCAAATGGTATGAAATATAAATGGTACCTTCAGCAATTATGCCAAGCACACTGATTTAATTGCATCAAATGATACAAGGCCAGCTATAGAGCTTGTTCATGCTCTGATTTGTTTTAAACATTGCCATCTTTTGAGATAATTTTCATGGCCTTGATTGGTTACAGGGGAAAATGGCATGAAAGAGAGAGATAGTGGCGTGCGACAAAGATAATGAGCTGATAGCCTGCCAGGCCACCAGAACACATCAGCTGAAATGAATTTAATTGGGAGTTCCAAACAAAAGAAAAAACACCATAGACATGGAAAACTCCAGATGTTACTGTGAAGGTTGGCCGATCAGCCAGGCAACTGAAAGAAGGGGTCTCAGGCAAAATTATGCGTCCATGTGAATTTATTTAGTTCATAACGGAAGGTCCCGGCAGATATTTACAGTGCCTCTGTCAATGATTGGCAGAACAAACACAATAAAAACACACAAATGAATGACATAAGGAACCAAAACCCTGGCCCTTTTTGGCTCTGCCACTAACGGGTCCCAAACAGGCGCTGGGACCTCTCTCCTCCTTTCCCTGTAACAGACACCTCTGGAGCTCCAGCCTTCTCCCTTATATTAAGGTGGACTCACCCACTCCCAGAGACAATAGATGATCTGTTACCCGACCGCTACAAGGATAGACACCTTTCAATTTACTATATTACCTAAAAATACCTCTAAGTTGAAACTATTTTTCCTTTAAAAAAATGCTTCTCAACAGCCATTTCCCCAAACAGAAAAAACACCCCTGCCACTACCTCACACTTGGTCTCTTCCTCCGGACCCCCGTCTATTTATACGAGTGGAACCTTCCAGCCTGGTTTGGCAGTTCAGGTCCCGGTCAGAGGAAGAGACACGCCCCACAGGTAACAAACATTTTAACTTGACCAAACAGTTTACACCCACCTCCGCTGTCTTGTTTTTTCTTTTACTATAAACTGTTCTAACGGTGTGTCTGAATCTGACTTAAGTCATGGGGTTTGCCCATGACGGTTACATTATGTGTTTAACACATGAACACGATAAAGTTTCTCCTAAATGAGACTGGTGGTCTTCATCAGTTCCCACAATTCAATGATACAAATAAATATAATTTTCAATACATTTACAGGGTTTAAATTCTTTTGTCAGATTAAGAAAATGTGAGCACAGGCACCCGATCCAATATGAAAATGGGATCTGTTTTTTTATTGTAATTGCTCAATAAAGCCATGTTCTACCAAGAGAGATAATTTATAGACACACTAGTCCCATCATGTAGTCAACTAGGTATACAACCACAGTGCTTCATTATAAATTCTATTTTAAACACACTTTTACAAACATAATTTGTGCCTCCCAAACCAGTCCTATTCTCCCTATTCTCCTATTTTTAGTGTTAACGTTGGCAGTAGTTTCCCTTGTTTAAAAGGTAGCTTTCAGTCATATGTTGTCTGATTTTAAGTTACCTGGGGTTTGCTGGCTCTCTAATTTCATGCTCCTTCCATTCCACTCTCCTCTCCTCTCCTCTCCTCTCCTCTCCTCTCCTCTCCTCTCCTCTCCTCTCCTCTCCTCTCCTCCTAGCCCGTCTGGCACCAACAATAGCCATCAGAGCCCCTCCAAGGGAGGCCGTTTGGGCACAAAAGCACAACGGAAATGAGGGATAACTTCTGGGAAGTCTGGCCTCTCCTACTCATTACCTCCCTCTGTTCCTCCTTCCTCCCCTCCAGTATCTCCCCCTCACTCTCTCTCTTTTGTTTGGAAATGAGTGATAACTTCTGGGGCAGATTGGCCTCTCCCATCCCACTTGTGCACCCCTCCTGGCCCACTTCTTTCTCCTTCTCCCTTTCTCTGTCACCCCATCCCTTGTCTCTTGGTCTCTATTCTTATCTATCATCCCCTCTCTCGATGGACTAATTTGTAGGGAGGTTTTGGCTCTCTCTCTCACTCGCACACACACACACACACACACACACACACACACATGCACACACAGGGCAAGGAGCAGGGGGCCTTTGTGACATGGGTTAGAGAAGTCGTAATTAAGAAAGGACCTCTTCTGCATGTGTGCGAGTCAGTTTGTGTGTCTGCATGTGTTTTGGAGGGTTACAAGGGAGAGGAAGGGGGTCAGGAAAAGGAACAGAACCGTCTCTTTTGTGTGGTTTTGTGATATGTTGTGTTGCTCAGGGGAAGAGCACAACAAAAAGGGGAGAATCCAAATTACTTGCCTGCCCTTCCCTCCTCCACCCCCCTTGTTCACTCACTTACTTATAGGACCCTGTTGAATTGGCAGAAATGGCCTCGAGGGTGAAGAGAGCCACACAGACAGATGGACCACAGTGTGGAGATGTTTGTCCAACAGAGAAGGAGAAAGAGTGGGAGAAAGAAATATAGAGTCAGGACCACCTGAGTGTCACCCTCGCCCTGTCTCCCCTCTCTTCCCTTTTCTCTTCTTTGGCAGAGGGTCACCATGCAGCCCAAGCCGGTGACAAAGATGTCCAGTGTGCATTTTGGAGAAAAGAAGTCAGTGTCTCAACAACAGCTTGACTTCCTTGCTTTAACTACAGTGTGTGTTTGTGTGTGTGTGTGGGGGGGAGGCTGCAGGGGATTGGTGTGCAGACCACACATAATCAAAGTTTGCGAGTGCAGAAGTCTTAATTGTCTGAATATATTCGCTAGCTCAATGTAAAATATGAAATTCAAAGGATATGACGGATTGGAAAAACTAAAACTGGGACAATATAAAATGTTAAGTGTCACATAGAGATTCATATAAATAAGTTGTGTAATGGAGGTTTTATTTCACATTTTTTACTTCACTCACCATTTCTAATTTGAAGCATGGCTGCTGAACTCACAATTATACAGTTTAGTGAAAGTTTATTGATCTGCAGTCTCTTTCATTCAGTTTATGTACTTTCTCCCAGAATGTGGCTAAATGAAAATGGGGAAATTGACACTCGTGTAATTCTGTTCCCGCTCAGGCTCCTCTGTTTGACTGGTACAAGAGGGAGTTCCTTTTCAAAACTGTTGTAGTTTATCTCTATTGTTTTAAGACTTATTTGGGTTAAGTGATGTTTTTTGTATATGTTTGTTAATTGTTGATGTGTGTGATTCATTCTGTCTTATTGTGAGGCATGTCTACTGATCTGCGTTGATGATTTGAGATGAAAAGATGTAGCAGTTACAACTGGCTGTTATGCCTATTTAGATATTCTATTCTCAGAACCGCTTTGGGCTTAGAATAATGGCTGCAGTCCTTTTTATGATGACCCTATTATAGAGATTGAATACACCTGTTAGTGGAATCTCGACCACGACCCCATGTCCTTAAAATTATATTTACTGTATATACTATTAACTTTCAACAGCAAATATGTTTTGTAGGAAATGTAATCCCACCTGATTTACATTTTATATTACATATTGAGGAAACTTTATTGATTAACGTCTCTGACAATTCACAAATTGTTGATACTGAATCCATCAGTAAAATGTTCACTGGCAACATACACGTTGATTTGTTTTCCAACAACATCCACTCTTCCACTCTTGTAATACAATATCCTTGCAGCAACTGAAGCATGATTCAACTTTTTAAATTTTATGATTAGGCGTTCAGAGCACTTGGTTAACATATTGGTTTAATACAGAAAACGCTTTTCTTCAGTGTCACAGTCATGAGCTTTGTACAAAAATGAAGGACCTCTTTCACTCGAAGAAGCATCACTTGTCAACACAATCCAAGCAGCCACAATATAATTGGAAAAACAAATGAATAGGATGTAAACATAATGTCTAGGAGACAGTTGTCAACCAAAGCTATACTGTAACACGAACCTGATGAAGCCTGTGTCGAAACACTTTGTTTGCACAGTTGCACTTGTCATATAATAATTATGAAGCCTCCCTGTGTTCGACTTTTGTTTTTTACATAATGGCCATTTTGAGTAAGAGATACCTATTCCACATTCTTGGCTTCATTTGCAAGTTTTGCTTCACAGTAATCCAGTTTAGTGAGAATGTTTGTTCAACTGCAGTTTCTGTCATTTCTCCTAATGAATAACGAACAATGCAAAATCAACTCTCTCGTGTAAATCTGATCAAATCTGCGGTCATTTGGCTTTTCTCTCTATCACTTGTTTCCATTCTCTGTGGGTTGTTTTGAGTCTCTGTTTCTCAGAATAACATTGAGTTTGGCCACACGGTGTGTTGAGTGTACACTGGAGAGAGCGAGAGGGGGAGAGAGTGAGAGAGAGAGGCCTGCGTCCCATTAATCTGCCACATATGGTGGATCTGCAAATGACAGATCCTTAATGGTAAACATTGACGGATAGCGTTTGCTTGTTTCTATTGGTGAGCTGGATGGGTACACTTGTGATAAGTGCTCCATTGCCGAGGAGAGAGATGGTGTAAATGGGGCAGGAGAATACCACTAATAAAGCCCCCCCCCCCCCACCTCTGCTCCTCAAGCTAGACCTTTTGTCCCACCTGCTATTCTCCGGCTGTGAAATTAGGCTGCACCCCCTCCTCTTTCTCAGTCCTCCTTTCTTTATCCACCTCTTTTCCTTTTGGGTGAACGGCCATGTGAAGAGGTTCATTACCGCTGTGGCTGGCCCTACTCAGGTATGGCTGGGTCTGTTCCCACTATAGGCCCATAGCTCTCTCTGTCTGGCCCCGCTGGCTCCCTGGAAAAGGGAAACATGGCACACAAAGGTCCTGTTAGCACTTCCTATGAAATCAGCAGTTTTCTCTAGAGGTACAACGCTCCAATTACCTAACACTTAGAGGATGCTATACCCCCCACAACACAACCCAGTGCTTCAGTGTGTGAGTGTCTTAGTCCTCACCATCATGGTATTCTTCAAGGAAGGGCCCGTGCTAGGTGGCTAATTAGCACTGAAGACACTCTCCTCCTCCTTTTTCTTCCTCTCATCCTTGTGCCTTTCTGCTCCTCCTCTTCTTGCATCCTATGAGTGCATTTTATTTACCGTTCTTTCTTTGAGACAGTGCCCCCGGCTTCCTCTTATACTCCTGCCTTGACAAACTGTACACTATACAAGCAGCCCATCCACAATCACCCAGGGCTCTATACCCTGCCAAAATGCACAGTGAAGGCCCGAGAAGAGCTCTTCATTGCTGGGGATGCTACTTGGCGATCACTGGCCCTGGATCTCTGGATGAATGGTTGTCCTCCTTGCTGATGTTGTTACAGCCTTGTGAAACAGCTCCATAGGGTCTTTGTAGACTTTGTTAACAGGAGGGTATTCCAGATGAAGCACTCATATGGACTTAGCAGTTTCTACGTAAGACCCTGACAAAATTCCCGGTGAAAATGCAATAGAAGAATAGCCCAAATAATAACGCAGAAGGTGAAATTTTGCCAATACATAGGATAAGTTATGCTTCATCATTCCACACTATAACATGCAATAGTGAGTTTTAAATTCCAAAATGCTAAACCTATAAAAGAACCAATAAAACTCCATTAATTTAAAGAATAGAAAAAATAATTGAATCTCTAAAACAGCACTTTTTTTTATCAATTGAAATGTCCTCCATTTATTGCTTTACTTCCATGCCAAGTAATCAAAAGTACAGGTCAAACTGTGATTTAATTTTCTTGCGGAAGTCTTAAGCGAAACATTACCTGGAGGCCAATACAGTGAGACCCTGGGTGGTCTTACAGATCGCCATGAGAGTTAAGTGCAGTGAAAGCAGAGCATTAGTGAATCAGGAAGAAGGGATAAGAGCGTCTCCTCTGTATAATAAGACAGGTGTGAAGAAGAAGGGACAGAGGAGGGGAGGGGGGAAGAGGACAGATGCATTCACTGACCACAGACCTGGACTTATATTTCACTTTGGGCAAAGACGTAGCTGCCCTTGGAAATGACGACTATTGTTCTAGCGCTTTTGTTGTTTTTCTTTGCAAACTTTCCTTTTTCTAAAAATGTGATTCAGAGATACCTAACTAAGATATCTAGATCAGCTTTGCTTTGTTTGTCTATGTGTTAGGATATGGTTTTTAATTTTAAATTTTTGTATTCAAATCTACATAAAATAATAACAACAACAGGCTGACATAGTGATCCATGTAAACCCTGCAGTTAGTCCCACAGATTGAAAATGTCCAATGAGAATGGACATATACAGCGCACAAGAATAAGTGAAGTTGGTTTTGGTCTATTCATGATAATTTACTGGCATTAAGAAAAATATCAAATATCACCTATTGTTACAGTAATTTTAATTTAAATCCTTTTGATTACATTGGACTTATTATAGCAGATGAAAATTATGTTGCAAAATAATCTCTAATTAAAGTAAACTAAACCAACCTGCTAACTGTACTAACCTTTTGTTGGTCATTTCTATATGTTGAGACTTCCTAGCACCACCTTCTCTAGTCTAAGATGTAAATAATGGTTTGTCTCACCATTTCTGCCCTTTCCCATAATCTATCATTCATTTCTGCTTCATCCTCATAGCCTATCAATCATCATGGGCTAGATCTATAACCAGATTACTTAGAACTACTACTCTATATATAACAACACATACACACAGACAAACACCACCACAAAACTATAGGTATTATTACAGTAAAATTGTCACTAATGGTATTTGTGGAGATTTATCCCCATCTCTGTTCCTATCATATCACTAGATGGGATTAATGGATCGCTGAGCGTGATGCCTGAATTAAACTGCACTCCCTCCATGGTAGGTGTGGAGATAAACACATCCAAGTATAGACCTTTGAACCAGCAACATCTCTGCCCATCTGCCACTCAGCTGCCGGAGTTGTAAGCCAAGGGCACAATTATACCTCACTCACCATAAAAGCATCAGCGGCCTAAAGCCACAGAGAAACGATCTGGTTTACAGGTTGACCTTTAACTTAAAACAAACGATGACAAGGTTGTCTTACTTCAGCTTTCTTTGGCATAAATTTACTTCAGTTTTATCTTTCACGACAAGGAGTCTACAGAGTCTGGCCGACTCCTGCCACCTTTTAGTGGGTGAACTTTTGTTTGATTTAATTCTCTTTTCTATTAACATTTACTCATCCAGGGACTGAGCATGCAGATTGTGTTCCAGCAATGCCCTCCCTCTCATTCAGAGACGCACCCACTGATTCAAATGCTGCACAGTCAGTCTTTCAACCTTAGCACTGATAGTGGTTTTAACGGCCTTACTCAACAGAACTTAATCAGTGGTTGCTGAGGGAGGGGTCAATGTTGCTCACTTTAATTTTTTAAAACACATTTCCCAGCCAGGTCAGGGTTTCAAAGGAGTCATAACACCACTTCTCTAACCTCTAGGCCTCTGCTGCTGACTGGAGCTGACAGGTTGAAGTTGGCTGGCTCACTTTACAGTTTAATCAGAGGAGTGTATTGTCCCCTGTTAAGGCAACGCCCAATGTACAATGTCTGAATGTTTTTTAAAAAGAGAGCGATAATCATTAAAGAAGGTTTATTTATGTGGTTGACATATTATGGGTCTAAATATATGTTTCTATTGAAGTAGAGTAGTGTCGTGTTTCCATTTGTCTGAACCTCAGGAAAAGGGACATTTATGCAGCTGATGGGACTAAAACAGATTGAGCTTTTCAGTTTAAGAAAAGTTGCCCAACTAACTTTGACATAGCAGCCCCTTCATGTATATTTTATATTTTTATAGCAAGTATAAGACAATGTATTGCACCTTTTGCAGTTTCATGAGTATTTTTATGCTGAGTTGCAGCTTTGCAGAAGAGGAGGGAGGAGAAAGTATTTGAATATTTTAGTAGCAGATCAATCGGTTTTTTTTTTCAAACCATGTGCTAACTCTTTTTACAATTAATATAAATAAAAGAAGACTCTACTTACTGGCTTATACACAGAGACGCATCTATTAAAAAATTTAAATGTTACCACTGCTGTGGTTATTTAAATTTATAATAATCATAAACCATAAATAATAATCAAAACGATCATGACAACTGTTACTATATTTGGTATCGTTTATAAGAATTCAAACATTAACATAGTCACGTTTTTTCCCCTTTTTGTGTGTCATCTATTTTTGCCTTCAGTTAAATGTGAAGAAATGAGTTGCAGCTTCAGAATATGAGCGATTAGAGGAGAGGGGATTATTTTGAATGAGGTCAGTGTTGATGTGAATTAAAACAGCGTCTCCACTGGAGGCCTAGTCACTCAACCAGACAGTGCCGAGGAGGCTTATATTGGGAGAGGCTTTAAAATCCGCTCTCGATTCTCTCTCTCTCTCTCTCTCTCTCTCTCTCTCTCTCTCTCTCGCCTGCACCACCTCTTCTCCATCTCTCCCGTCGTCTGAGAGAGCCGAGTCCTGAAAGACGCGCCCGCATCATCGTGCCATTAAATATTTAAGCAAAACACTGAAACTATATGAAAGATTAAGGGTGCATAAAAATAATGACGGATTATCGCAATGAAAAATACATGCTCGCTGTAACCTAGGAGTTCATGATATGAACAATACAATATTAATGGTCTGGAGTGGAGGACTGTGCAGGCAATTCTGTAACCTCATTAAAAGGAATGTGTTTGTGTCTGGCTCAGGCGAGGCTGCAAGCTACAGATACCAGATCAGCCTGCGCTGTTTACAGGTCGACCAAACAAACAAAGGTAACGAAACCATGCAGTAATAAGGTGTGTGTGTGTGTGTGTGTGTGTGTGTGTGTGTGTGTGTGTGTGTGTGTGTGTGTGCGTGTGCGTGTGCGCGTGTGTGTGCGTGTGTGTGTGTGTGGCAGGGGATGCCTTAATAAAACACAAAGATATTAAACCACGCCAGCAGGTTATATGTGTAATAACATTTTCCACATTGGCAGCAGCAACATCGTCACTGTGCCAGAGTTCGCTTCATTTTCAATGCAGGTCGAATACCGGGGATATATTCAGGGCCACAGAAATTAGAAAGCGCCAATACCTTAAATCACATTACCACGAACAGACTCCGTTTCTCTCACTGAATTATAAAAGCGTCAACAGCCTCATATATCTTTTATGCGCGTGGCCCATTTTTGAGGGGAAGTGCGCTCGTTTCTCGCGGGGACATTGATATTTTAACAGCGTTTTAATTATTGGCCGGGAGAAGCTGACGGGCAGGCGCGGTGATGAGGTTTCCCCACATCGCTGGTTTCCGACAATGTCAGCTCCCTGACACGTTTTCAGGTCATTCCGCGATGAATGAAATCCAAATGAAACCCATCGCCTATTGGAATAAGGTATCAATAATTGGCGGCGCAGCGTAAAAGGCCGCGACCGGAGAATTCGGGAGGTTTGACCTCTGCTGAAGCGGAGGATTAGAGGCCAAACATAATAATGGGGAAGCCATTGTGTCTGCGGATTATGCAACTATCTGTAGGTGCCAGCGCGGACCTTGCATGGTGGAGTGATAATGTGAAAGTTTCAAACGTGTCGGATATCTGTCAGAAACAAAAAAGCCTATGGTGCATTATGGGATATATGCATTGTGCGCGTACACTTGCACGCGCTGAACAACAGCGGTTGTTACTCTTGGGTTTTTTTTTTTTAAGACGACGTCTTCCAGAGCCTTCTCCCCACGATTTACCAAAAAAGCATTTCTACTCCATTTATGACACACTGGACCCGTTACAGCGAGGCCCCCCCAAAAAACAAACCTGCTCTGCGATTCATTCAACCTCCAAGAAAACAATATGATTTTTAAAAGACACGACTCGCTAAGAGTGATGGTTTTACACTTCGCCCCCCCGCTCGAGTTGCAGATTAGACGCAGATTCTGCCGCTATTATGAATTCAAATACATCCTCCCGTGATTGAAGGGAGCCATTACAATAAGCCACGGGCCGCTGCGGACAATGGCGCGAGGTGCGCGCGTCCTTCAGCCGCATCGAACGGAGGTGAAAAGTTAACAAAGCGACCAAGAAGCCCAGAGAGACCGCGCTTCCTCGGATGTCGGGACTAAAATAATAATAATGCAAGAAAAAGAATACGCGGGCTCCTGTAAGCGAGCCGCAGAGGTGAAATCGCAGCCTGGCTCTCATTTGGACTGTTGCTGAAAACACGTGTGACTTGTGCAGCCCCATGTCTGTGCGTTATAGCGTGTCAAATGCAAGGTGATCAGTGTGGTGGCAGGCTCTCCTCTCGCAAACTGATTCCAGTCCTTTCACACTTGTGTCCAGCAGTGAAGAGGGTGGCCTTGCAGCGGCTCCTTCATCAGCTGTGTTGCTCCTCCAGTGGCATCGTTTTGCTCGGCAACTGTCAAGAGTTGTGCTCGCATGTTGCAGCCGGGGATTCTTGGGCTGAAGGGAAAAACTGGTGGACAATGACAACAATACCAGGAATCAAACGGGGTGGGAGGAAACCAGGAGAGCCGCCTCCTCTGCTTCCGTTTAGAGGAAACAAAAGACAACATTATGCCACTCGGTGCAAATATTTAGCACCGGTGTAACGGTGCATTGTGTGTGTGTGTGTGTGTGTGTGGGGGTTGCAGGTGAATATGTTTTACTTTAAAACGAGATGATGCTGAGGTATCATTGAGGCGAAGACGAGCGTTTTTAAAAAAAAAAATCTTTTGCAATTTCTCCACACAAGAACAGTAAAAGGTAGAGAGCCAAAGAAGAAGCTGCTCTGTGTTGTTGCAGTAGATATTTATGCAAATGTGTGTGTGCGTGTGTGTGTGTGTGTGTGTGTGTGTGTGTGTGCGTGTGTGTGCGTGTGCGCCTCATGGAGTCGTTCTGCGGGAAGAAATGATAGTCGCATTAACCCTTCAACTCTTATTTCATGGCAGCCTCGTTAAGAAGCTTGTGGATTTAATTACCGGCGGTGGAGGCTGGGAAGGTACAAGGCCCCGTGTCGCCGTGTAATTGGAAGCATTTCTCTCTACACCCAACTTAACATTTTCCACCCATCTCTAATTGTCGAGTACAATTCGCACTCATTAATAAGGCGAATTATGTAATTTTCAAAACAGGACTTGGGTGTTAATGGTGTGTGTGTGTGTGGGGGGGGGGTTGTTGAGCAATAGACTGATGATTCCTGCTAACTTGGAACCACATTCAGAACAAATATACCACATAGCCCATTCTGCTGCTTAAAGCCAAAGCTATAATTAAAACCACATAAATTTTAAAAGGCTCCTTTTGTGCACACACAGCATTAGTGATGGCGAAACTCTTAAGTGGCCACACACTCTGCATACATACTATATTTTAGCCTGTGAAGTCAATTTCAAAATAGCTATCTTTTAAAATGTATTCTGGGATGCTTACGCGTGCACTAGTTACCCTGCACTGAGCTGTCTAATCACATCACAAAAACAATATGGATATCAACTCATAAACATTGTGACCCTGTTTGCGAGGTTAAAGGATCACTTTGCTCTAAATAGCAGTGATGTGATGCAAAATGTAGCTTGCAGCTAAACAGTACATTCATACCTGAAGACTGCTTCTGTTCTGTATGCTGATAAATTTGCTGTTGCCGTGCCTCCACAATGTATATAACACATGTGCATCCAAAATGGTTTCGAGGTTACAGCTGGGTTGTTTTGTGAGTCATATTTGTGAACTGCTGTGCTGAATATCAGGACTGGCAGCAACACACACATGTGGCCATTTTTGTTTTCTTGTTGGCCCACCACTGTTGAATTCAGATACCCTGGTGTATTTAATATCTAACAGTTGTAGTAACTTTTTTTTTTTTACAACAAATCAAAAATGAAATAGGATTATAAGTTATTATAAAAAAGGAATCTAGGAGTACTTTAACAATGCTGCAAAAAGTCGTAGACTGCTAAATGTATTTGACCTTTCCATGAAGGGTCTTGGAATATAAATTAGTTTGACTATTGTAATAGGCTGGATGTCTCTGTGGCTACTGTATGTCTGTCGTCTTCATTAATTATCTCCACCCCTTCTGTCCTTATCAGTTCTATTCTCTTTTTATTCACTTCCCCGTCCTCTCTCCTCCTTGCCCCCCGTGCATGCTGGGTATCAGAGCTACGTGGCTTTTTCAGTTTGCTCACACAGTCATAGCTTCTCTCTCTCCTGTTTTAATCACCATTCAATAACCCCGCGATGACTATGTGAATGGCAACATTTAATGGGCCACACTTCATTTGCTCTTTTAAAATTGGCTGGCGTTGAAGGCAAACAACAGCGACAGTCCACGCCTGGAACAGAGAAATCACACACAGTGACAGTCGTGGCGAGACAAGGGCCGAATGCTGCTGCAAATGAAGTCCTCAGCCACAAGACTCCATTAAAACGTCGCAACGTGATACCAATCTGCAACTTTATTATTGCTGGGCCCACTTCCCCCACACCGACACTGTAGCCACAGCGGTACTCCATTCTGCATTATCAGAAAACACAGTCATTAAAACGCATTTGACCTTTTTGTAGCGAGTATCGAGAAATTACCTTTCCTGTTTGGTTCTCACCTCCCCCCTCTTCCTTTCCCACCTTGTTCGGCGAATAAATCACTTCACGGCAAATTGTAATGCAACTCCTCCTTTGCTCTGAGTGGCGTTAGGTTCGCTCTGCCTCGACAGCGCCTGAGGAGATACCACCGTAATTAAATGTTACATCTGCCAATTGTTTCACAGGCACAATGAGGAGGGAGGGGACGGCTGGAGAGCAGAGGAAGAGAGGACGGGGGGTAGGAAGCGGTGGAGGAGACAAGTGGAGGTGAGACAATGCTCCAGGGTGGACTGTTTGAAGAGAAGATTGCAGAGGCCAGCCAAGGAAAAGGGAGAAAGAGAAGGGAGTAGACAGGTAATAGAAGGAGAGGGGAGGAGAGGAGAGATTCTTGGCCTCACATTGAGCATCTCAGTGTCATCGTCCTAGTCTGTATTGATCTGATGTGTGTGTGTCTGTGTTTGTGTACGTATCCCTGTGCTAGTGTGTGTGAACGAGACAGACAGATGAAGTGTTAGAAGTGTAACAGCATATCCTAACACTTTGAAATCCTCTGCTCAGACCGCAGCTATCTCCGCTATCTTGGCCTCGCTGCCTTTCACTGACACCACCTGAACCAATCGCCTTGCAAAGTAGAAAACAGCCAAAGTGCCTGTGGCTTGTGTGTGTGTGTGTGAGAGAGAGAGTGATAATGAATATTTATTGTCTCATGATGCATCTCATCATTCACCTCAGCATCCACTGACACACACACACACACACCCACACCCACACATCTTGGCTATATACCCATACCCACCCACACATGTATACACATCCAATGACACACACACAGCTCCTCCCCACGTCTACAGAGCGAGCCTTTGTTTACCCCTGGTGAAATGAAAACTGCGACGGGACTTGCTCTAGTTGTTACATATCACCCTGTGAGCAATTAGCAAACTGCACGGGGGGTGGAGGAAAAACATACACCGTCCTGCATGACACCGTCTGTCTATGTGTCTGATTTCTGGAAAGTGCATATGTGCATGTCTCTGTTGGTGTGTGTCTGTTTGTGTGAGTATTTTACATTTTCAGCATTTCTTTTATTTGAGTATTTGTGACCTATCTGCATTTTGGGACAAAAACAGTGGAGTGTCATAGATTAGAATTGGCATA
Organism: Gadopsis marmoratus; assembly: GCA_036023855.1. Taxonomy (NCBI): domain Eukaryota; kingdom Metazoa; phylum Chordata; class Actinopteri; order Centrarchiformes; family Percichthyidae; genus Gadopsis; species Gadopsis marmoratus. The sequence goes on from JAVQJF010021850.1 coordinate 50,514, forward strand.
GAAGTAAATGGAGTGCAGGGACTACATTTAACTCATGATCTGGACTTGAAGGGTCAGTTTACCCATATTATAAAAAACACCTTTTCTCACTTACCTTTAGTCCATCAGTTCAAACTGTTTTGGTTTTCTTTGCCCTGGTTTTGAGATATCTGAGATTTCTGCCACCACCCCAATGCAATGGATGTGAATGGAATTTTCTTTGCTCACAGGATTGAAAAATGGCATCCAAAAAATTCAACATCTCTCAATAGAATCAGTGTTTTCATTGGGATTATTTCATTGGTAGAAAGCGCCTCCCCAAAAGAGGAGGTGGAAAGCTCAAAACCTGGGTGAATAAAACCAAAACTCTCCATAGGCAGATGCTGCAGGAAGAAAGTGAGAAAATGTGTTTTTTCTAAATTGGGTGAATGGAACTTTTTAAATGCAGCAAATGTTTATGTTGTTAGATTAATATATAATATTTTTGTTAACTTTTTATTTTTCAAAAGATTTTCATTTATTTGAACTATTCCACCAATGATCAATAAACACTTGCAGTACATATAGTGATATGTAACTACTGTATCCCCAGGCTGCTGTTACATTAACTTAAGCCGTGCCACCATAGCAAATTAACAAGGGGATGAGAAATGAATAAATGGAGGGGCTGTGTGGAATAAACCCTGCCTTATGTGCTGGAGGGTAGAGAAGCATTTCCATAACAGCGATAAATTGGATTTAACGGCAAATCATAGACAACAATGGTTGAGGACGCTAAGGGCTGTTGTCTGTCCCACCCTACAGCGAGGATCTACGAAGACCTCCATGTGTTTTTGTGCCCTGGTGCCTAAACGCCCTCGTCTCGGTTATTGTATGAAATCGCTCTGACTGTAAGCACTTTCTCTTTCCAGCCGTGACCTGTTATCCATTTAGTTGAGGAGAGTCAGGGGAGTCCTTTTTTCTCCCCGCAGGCAGATGCCAGCACAGACTCAATCCGAACAAGATCCCGCGAGGCAGACTTTGAGCTGCAGGGAGCACCTACCTGTTACACCTACCTGCTACCCAGGCCTACAGGTGCTGTGAAGATGGAGAGAAACTGGGTCCTAGGAGAGTCAGTGGGACATGATCCAAACCGATTGGTAACGGTAAGCTGTGAACTGCCTTACAAACTATTTGCATAGTTATTTTCTTTTTTAGTAAATTGCTTCCCACGAAAGAAATACCCAAACACAGAAACTAACCACAAATCTCCCTTATGATTCTATTACGCAAAGTATCTTGGATGTATTTTTGGTATTTCTTTTTCTGTCCTCCTTGTTTCAATACAGTTAACAAAGCAATGTTCCTCAACTTGTCAAGTTTGAAGCACTTCACTTAAAAAAACCCAGACACAAATGAACAAAGTTGTCGCAAAAGGAGTCATAACACTTTCTTTTTTTTCCTTCTTCTTTTTCACTCTTTTTCTTTTTAAAAAGCAAAGAACCCAGAGGATGATGACACAAACACACTCGCACACAAATACGCACACCTCCCACTGACTGATAACAAACAGTGATTAGCATGTGAAAAACAACAAAGACAGGGTGTAAGCAAGCAGATGCCTGTTCCCTTATTAGCCATGTTGATTAGCCTACTGTCTTAATATCTTTGTTTTGGTGGATGTGTGTCTCTCTCTCTCTCTCCCTCCCTCCCTGGATGACACACCCAAGGCCACCCTGTAAAATCCTAGCTCATCCTAAAGCCAATTCCTGCCTCTTTTACCCAGAAAACAAATACACAATCAAACAACACTAAGCCAATTTCCTCCCTTGCTGAAGCTTATTCACAGACACACAGACAGACACACACACACACACACACACACACACACACACACACACACCTCCTCTAATTTCCTGGGGCCGTGGTACTGGCAGGGAGTGTGTTGTAGCGCCAACAGAGCTCTGTGTTTGGGGTAATTGCTCTTGCTGCGTTAGTATGGAAATCTGCAAATGTGTGACAGGGCCAGATAGCTTCCTCCACTGTTGTTCTGATCCTGCCTCTAGGCCCGCAGCCAAACTATTTTATCTCTTAATGCATTAGAGTGATCTTCCAATTAGCCCACGCTCATAATACTCACCCATTCCTGGTGGCTGCCTGCTCTGGGCTGCAGAGAGATGGGGAGGGAAGTGGCACGTATGTAAGTGTGTGTGCGCAAGTGTGTGTGTCCACGCAAATGTGTTCTGTGGCTTGATGGGATGGGGCGGTGGAGGAGGTGGAGGTGGGCGGGGTTGGCGACCAGGAAAAGTGAAGTGGAGAGGATGCGGTGTACGTGTGTGTAAGTGTGTGTGCGCGCATGCAGGCGTACGAGAGGGGCGGGTGGGTAGTGGGTGGTGGTGTGGCGATAGTTCTGCTTGAGAGGTGAAATGAGGTGCTTATTGTGCGCGGCGTGGGGGTTGCACCGTTAGTCCGGGACTCCTGTTGTAAAGTTTGCTGATAAGGGGAACCCGGCCCTTGAGCATCCATTCTCCTCGGTGTATTAGCGCTCCCTTATCAGGGGCCCAGATAAAAACCGGCATGCCATTTGCCTTCGGTGGAATTAAGCCCTCCTCCACCACCGCCTCCTCTTCCACCCTCCTCCCCTCTCCTTCCCTTGTCTGCCTTGGCTAACCGGGCGGGCTGCGATTAACCTCGACACTGTCCAATATCCTCGGCAGACTCCCGCCCGCAGATTAGCCGCTATTAGTTATGACCAACTAAATTAACCACCGCCGCTTCCCTGAGAAAGAGAGGAGGAGGAAGTGGGAGAGAGGTGGATGGAGGGAGATGGAATGAGCACGAGGAGGTTCATTTAGAAAGAGAGGGACAAGCAGGGGGAGACTGATGGATAGAGGGTGAGAAGTGAGTGAGGGAGAAAGAGATAGGGATAGAAAGAGAGGCCAAGTGCTCTGAGCAGTGTGTGTGTGTGTGTGTACACTCTGAAGTGGCTCATTCTGTATCGCACAGTCTGGGAGGTACGTATTGCAAGCCATACGCACACTGTGGTTGCGCTGATATCACACATAAATGATATATGCACATTACATTGCCCGGAAATATTTTTAAGTCAGGAAGAACTGGAGTGTTCTGGAAAAATACACAATTTTATCATATGAGCAAATGCAAATTTCTCTTTTAAATGTTCATATAGACTCTTTCTCCCTCACACACACACACACACACACACACACACACACACTCTGGCTAAAACATTGCACACCATCACATAAATGTGCGCATGCTGTGCAATTCCATTTATTTACTTAATGTGGATTCACTTGACTCCATCTCAAGGGATAGAAAATCTAACCATTGTCTCAGTGGACCAAGCAAATCATCACGATAACTTTGCCTTTGAGTAAAGCGCTCTGCTGTCAGTGCTGCTGAATAGACCATCAAGTGCATAAACACAATTTTCTAACACGTGCTAACTGTCACACACACTCTCTGGCTGACAGCATCTCTTTGGATTATGAGCCGCTAGGTTTATAGCAGGAAATATTCTCACATTAATGGCATTTCTGTGTTTGATTTTTAATTTTTTTTTCTAATTGCATGCATCACCTTGTTGGAAAACAACAACCGTGCAATTTAAACAATAGACTCAGTGAATAAAAACAACACACAACAAAGCAACATGGAATGATACTGTATTGCTAAAATACATGTTATTTAAAACTTAAAGCTTTAAGTTTTAATTATTAAAATATCAACAAAAATTATCTGTGGAAGAGCTGGTTTTTCATGATTGCAAAGCACAGAACAGTTATTTTCAGCACTTATGTGTATAAAGAATGATGGGTGTACAAAGTGCATTTAAATGATAAGTAAATTCAATCTGTTTAATATTTTTGAATTAAGTAGCCTTTTCAGTAATTAATTCATTAATGGCATAAAAATAAACATAATGTTGTCTTTGAGTTTCATATAAGTACAACAAATACATATATCAAATTCTGTTATAAATTAAAGACAACTTTAGTTAGTTTTCTAAATGACTGTTTGAGATCCTGCCTATTAGCATCATCTCTTTCTGTTTGTTTTCCTTTGTGTGTCTTTTGGTCCTCAGACCGGCCTGCCTACCCTTGACAGAGGGTCACAAGAAACAATGTGATTGGCACAAAACGGAGGGCCTTGCCTTGGTGTACGTGTGTGCCTGTGTGTTTGTGTTGACTTGGGAGATGGACATGGTGGCTGGGGGCCATGAAACACACACACACACACACTGGCTTTCTGTTTGCATGGGTTGACCCCTCACGCTTGCACACACACACACACACGGTCACACCACACCCTGCTAAGCCTGCGCTAACAGTATTAAGCCATCACATCTGGGCTGTATTGACAGGAGATGCGACAGGGCAAGCCACCTGCACGGGGCTGCTGCAGCCTCTGTGCCGAGGGCGATTGTCTGTCCTCACCCTGTATTTGTTTCTTCTCTCTTCATCCCCCTCACTGCCTTTTCTCCCAGCTTCCCATGTGCAGATATGATATTGGTATTCATGCGGCCCTGAAAACAATCTCACAGATCCAAAAATCAATGCTCAGCAGGTTTATTCATTAAAGGAGCTAACTGCAGTATTATTTAGAGATCTCTAAAAATCAACCTAGCGTTTGCTTTTCACATCAAGAGTTCAACTGTGACCATTTTTCTTTTGGATCTAAACTGTTTCAGTCATGTTGCTTTATCAGAGGTAACAATGGTCAGAAATGTGTTTTTGTATCAAATGAGACTGATCCAATCGGGTGATTTCACATGTGAAAAATAGCAGTTAATTATTGACTTTATGACATAAATGATCTTGAGGCTGTCTTCACTAACTTTAAAAACAAAATAAGCAAATATTTCTTCCTGTATTAATTATATTAAAATGAACTGAGACAGTCAAAATCCAAAAACTCAAGCAAAGTGAAAACACATTTAACAATCCAAAATACATGTCTGGGTGTTGTTGAATGCTATCACAATAATTCTGTTTCCTTAGTACAAAAAGCTAAGGACAGTTTCTCTCTGACGTGCCCTATATTGTCACTGCGCAAAATACTTGTGTCACTTTGAAATGTAGCCCACCAACACTACAACCTAAGCTGCAGTGAAGGCCTGTTATAAACAAACATGTCACTCTTCTATTACAGGAAAACCAGGGCAACATGTGAGAGTGCTATACACATGGTCTCCTTGCATTTGATGTTGGTGGTACAGTGGTGTGTCTGGTTCACAAGATTGCTCGGTGACAGTATGCCTTCCCAAACCAGTCTTCTCTTTACCTTTTGTACTTTGCTGTCACTCAGAAGCCTCGAGTATTGGATAACGCCATTGAAAGCGGTCGCTGTAATTTTAATGGGGAACCAGTGGGCTTCAAAGGACACGAGAACATGGCACAGTTGTTGCCCTCCACCATGTAAAACGACAACAGGAGAGTAAAGCCGGTAGCCCCCCACTCCCTCTCCCACTGCCACCCTCGTCCACAATGGAAAAACCTGTTTATCTCTACGTACAATTAAGAGTGTGAAATTCGAACATGCCGAATTAACTAAGAAACCCTGCTTTTGTTACAAAGGAAACAAAGCCTCAGGAGAAAAGAGAGAGAGAGAGAGTGCGAGAGCGGGGACACGGGGAAAAAGGATTTCTCAGTCATGAGAGAGAAAGACAGCATGGCTCACTGATATCCAGAATAATCACATTTCCCTCAAATAAATCAGACGGGTTGGCATGTGGTGCAAACAGACGCACACATACTGTAATGCGTCTACGGGCAGAAACCCATGCACAGGTTTAAAAAAGCCCCACAGGAGAGTGCTCTGTGACTTTGCACACTGACTTTTTATTTTCACCATCCTGTTTAAAAATACACACACACACACACACACTCGCAGCACCCTGAAGCTATATGACAACGTGCCAACCCCACCCTGTGTGCTTGTTCATTCACCCACTGTTTTGGCCCGCTAACAGGCCCCTGGCAGCTCGAGCCAGCCAGACCACCCTGACCGCCCTCCTCTCACCATCCCTCCGTCTTCTCCAGCCAGTCAGGCTCAATGTGGCTTTACTTACTGCCGTAACGACACCTCACATTGCCCCACTTCCACCTTAAGAGAATGAGTAATCAACAAAGCGGGAGCCATTTGCCGACTGTCAGTCAAATCCAGGTCTCCGCTACGCTATCTGTCCTGCGCCCGTCACAAGCCCTCCTTTCCTTCCCTCCTCTCCTCTAATACCAATTTAAATCGTTCAACGTGCCTTTCCTCCCGCTGCCATTATTCAAAAAGATCATAATAGTTTTCCCTGTGCCCAAAGCACAAAAATCAATTATTTCCCCACAAAGACTTGAAAGTACTTAGCGCAGGCCTGCGAGGGGAAAAGCTGTGGGTTATATCAAATTGAAACTGCACTCATTACACAGGCACACAATTAGTTACCTCTGGTCTGCCTGCCGCTCTTTAATTTCCGAAACGGCATATCTGTATTATAACAGAAACAAGCATGCAAATGCTATTGTTGGGGATTTAGAGAAATCAATAGGACGGCTGGCGAGAGGCGTTTGGTGGCGCTGTCACTCAAAATCTGCTGCCGGCGACTGATAAAGGTCTGAATTCAAATTAGCGCCAAAGCCGGCCAGTGACATCAGAAGTGACATCCAAAATAAAAGGGACAGCTTCATGATATATGTAATTATTCTCCTCGCATTTGCGCTACATTTTTTTTTCCTCCACTCTCCCTCCTCTTTCCTCCCCTTCCTCATTCTCTCTTTTTCCTCATTGTGTGTACTTGTGTAACTGTGTTTTGCATAAAGGGATTAGGAGTGCCTTAATGAGAAACTGTAATTGTTTTTTCAGCCCCGCTCTATGGATATGTTCACGCGTGTGTGTCTGTGGATATTTGTGCGACAGAGTCAGACTGAAAATATGTCTTGAATGAATGTGCCTTGTTTAATGCAAAATGAATACAGAATTGAAATAATATGGGTTTTTTTTTCCTCTTCCGTATCAGAGGACTATTGGTGTGAAAGCTAGGAAGGTCTGGGAGAAAACTATATTATGAAATACATTTCCCCACAATAATGAGCCAAGAGCTGATACTGAACAATGGAAACATAACCAGAATCGGCTTCATTTTTTCTCAGATACCAAATTATTGACATCTTTTCATTTTCAGTGTTACCAAACTTTTCTGTTTTGCAGAAATCCAGATAAGGTATAATAGCTACAACACAGCTCAAGCTAATACACAAGTGTACTGTAGCCATATGTTTAATACTGGATATTACACACTGGGAACCATTTATCGAGTTTTTTCTATTAGTTGTTGATAAGCTGAAATACTGAAGTCTCTTTTAAGTTAAAGAACTGCATTTCCAATGTTGTAAAAACTGTAATTGGTGGCATATATGTTTTTTACAAATTCCATTTAAAGTATTCATCTGTTAAAAAACATATTTAGTATGCTAAAAATACATTATGCTAGGACTATATATATATATATTTAGTAAATATGGCTTTATTTGACCCAGGGTTAATTAAGAGAAGACTCACCTTGAGATTGATGTTGGCACTTTTTGTGTGCACCCCAGGAGTTACAGTATTTTGTAATTAAGTGAACTTTTTGATGATCAAATTTTTCATCAACTTGCCTCCTGCTGTCAGTGATTTCCTACATTTCCCAGAATGCCCTTTTGCAAACCACTCAGAACAGCAGCTTTGCAAGTTCTCACACTCAAGGGAAGTTGAGAGTGGAGAGACAATAATGCTTTAATGTGATGTTTGTTCAACAAGGGCAAAATATTCATTTCAACTTTGGAGGAGACGTCCACTGGGAACTCTTCAAGCCACTACAATTATAATCTTTAACAACAGGAGGGTGGTGGTCTTAATGGGATACTATTCATGTGAATAATATGCTGCGTACTGCATATGTAACCCTTCTGGACTTCACATGACACCCTGATCCAAACAGTGCATTGAGAAAAGGTCATGCTGGCTATAATTCTAATTTCTGTAAAATAATAAATATCTCACTGATGATTGGGCAGACTATATTTGCTCTCTTAAACATAAATAAGATGTTGAAGTTAAGATAACACATTCAAATTTGAGACATTAATAGATCATGTCCTAATATTATAAGAAATGTGAAAAATCTATGACTTTTTAAGGATGTGCAGACAAATAACTCCTGCTGAGAGAGACAAGAGAGAGAGACGTCCTGCATCTTTTTATTTGAGTATCTGACTTCTGATTGAGAAATATATGCACTATATAATTACCTAAACAATAGAAAGAAAAAGTAGTTCCCATGGCATATACACTACTTTCTGCTAACAATCCCACAATGCAATGCTTCACATTTTGTGCATGCAAAAATGACATAAAATCTTGACTCAGTGGTGCTCACTTGACTATCAGTCATGTTATTCCTTATAATTGAAAGATTTGGATTGGCCTGTCCCATCAAACACCTTGAACTCATCAAATTAACATTGAACTCATTGTCGTGTTCCTCAATCTATTTCTGAACCATTGTTGCAGTGTGGCAGGGTACATTATCCTGCTGGAAGAGGCCACAGCATCAGGGAATACCGTTTCTATGAAGGGGTGTATTTGGTCTGCAGCAATGTTTAGGTAGGTGGTACGTGTCAAAGTAACATCCACATGAATGGCAGGACCCAACGTTTCCCAGCAGAACATTGCCCAAAGCACTGTATGTCACAGAGGTAGAAAATGTCTGTCTACACCTTTCACAAGTCAACGGTGGAGTTAGAAGTGACTAGGACCACAGTGCAGAGTAATGGGGGGGAAATAAAAAACAATTGAGTAGATATCTCAGTTGTTCTCTCTTTGTCATACTTTTGAGGGCGAGACTGTCATGGCCACCTGATAAAGTTAATTGAGGGGTGACAAATCATTTAAATGAAATTGCTGGGTGTGATATGTCTCTCTGTCATCCCATAAAACTACATATATGCTACTCAGAATTATGTGGAACACTGGATTATATCTTTAATCAGGTTACCAACATGTCACTGAGAGTCATATTAAGTCTGACTGTCGTCATGTGTCAGGGCGGGGTGCATCCACATTTAAGCACCTGTTTTTGGTGACATGAAGTCAACTGAAGTGAGAAGCTAACTTGGCTCCATCCTGAGTTTGATCCCTTGCCCTCGCTGTGAACCCACTCCAGCATGGTGGTGGCCCTGCATGGCCTACAGTATGACCGTGTGTAAAGGGTGACTTATAGCAGACGTTTTAGGTTGCGACGGTTTTGTGACCTGTCAAGCAGTTAATATCATGTTCATACCTTTCAACCCCCTCGCTACAGTATCTCTGCATTCCAGGTCCTCTCCTCTCCCCTCTGCCCTTCCACCCCTCTTTCCATACTGTGATGCTCACTTTGGAAGAGCGGAGCGATCAGCCATATTTCTGCCTTGTCCCGGAAACAAAGCCCTCTTCTCTGGGCAGGGCCAGAATGAAGTGGGGCAAAGTATGCAGGGGAGGGGAGAATGTGCCCTTTGTTGCCCCCCTGCCCCATTTTCTCTATCTCTCCATATCCTGCCACCCCCCCTGTACTCCCACCCCTGCTAGTTCTCCAACACTGAAGGGAATGGCGAGGGAGGGAGGGAGGGAGGGGGGTTGCTGGTTCATTCAGCATCGGTTAAACGTTTTCACAGTGGCACAATGCCGGGGCGGAGTAGGCAGGTGCAAGCCAGGGAGAGGGAGGAATGGAGGGAAAGGCAGAGAGAGAGTGAGAGAGGAAGAGAACAACAGGTTGACCTACAACAGACCGTAATCATGTAGCACCATTAACCCCCAGAGACCCCCCACTCTCTGTCTTTCTTGCTTTCTCACTCTTTCTTTCTCTTTCTCTTTCTCTCGCTCCCTCACCAGTGTACACAAGTTTACTGCCCCGGCACTTGTAAGACCAACCAAGGACACACATGCACACACACACACACACACACACGAAGAAGCACAGAGACTGGCAGGGCATACAGGCAGAGTGCACACAGGCACACTCACACCTCGGTGGCACATTTGCACTCATTTCACATAGATGGCTAGTCAAGTGCGAGTAAAACACACATTCACGCACGCACACACACCAACAACAGAGCGGGCATATAATACGTCAAATCACACATGCTAAGCTAAGCACTCATGTCATAATATGGACACACTCAAGCACGCACGCACACTGGCTTTCTCCTGGCCCAACCAAGTGTGTGATGATCAGTAGGAAGGCGGCAAGAGAGGAGGGAGTGTGTGTCTGGGTGTCATTCATCTGCTGCCAAGGAGCAAATCTTAATCGCTGAAGGCCTGTTATTGTTTATTTGTGTGTATGTGCATGTGTGTATGGTTGTTGGTGGATGTTTGCAAGGTTACAACAGTGTGTTCAGTGTGTCCAGTCTAACGTTTTTCTGTTCTGTTGTTCAACTCTAAACAACTTGTAGACATTTTGCTCCCTGACCTTGTAACTGGAAAAATGCCTTTTTTATTTGTGTGTACAGTATAATTGATTTTTTTTTATGTAAACACACAATAGATGGAAATAGTTTCTAGTTTGAAGAAAAATTATTTTTAGAATTGATGCAGAAAGTTTTGTATGAAAACATCCTCAAACATCCATTTTTCCTTTGAGTTCTTTTAAAATATTTCAACAGTGTTTTGGACCGTTGACAGTGGGAATGTGTCTTGGGTAAGATCAAACAAATAAAATCAGAGGTGTTGTGAAGTCACGTGTTATATATCAAGTCCTTTCTAATGACAGAAACATATTGTAACCAGTGTATGGTGTGTTCAGCACCTATATGTCGGATGTATTGACCCAAAAGAGAGGAATGGGACATAAAGGAAGTCATGCATGGGTGAAGTATTGAAGTAAAATTTTGACCTTGAAAATACTTTCTAGGACACTTAAATATCTCTTGATGTGCAAATTCCTCTGTAAAAATAAACAAAGTCTGGAATAAAGAAATGTCTGGCCTTTGGCAGCTCTCTCTATTTGGTTGCTAGAGAGGACAGAGACTCCTGCTAAAAGCTCACTGTGAATTCAACAGGAACGGTTGTCTGATTTTGATTTTATGCTGTTGTAAAGGATAATTAAGTGGCTGATTATAAAAGGGGTTACATAAGCACAAGCAGAGATGTGGGCTTCTCTGCAAAAAGCAAACAACAACCTGATAACTTAACCCGTACCATTCCTGCAATATCCGCCTAAAACGCCCATCCAAGGCCATTTTAACCCTAGAGTTATGACCGAGAGCGTGTGTCAGCTACTGCCAGAGTCTGCCAGCTACTCAGCCATGATGCCGCAGCAGTCCGTGGGGATATATGGATGTAATAATGTGTTCTGGACTAAATATGTTACTGTATTTGATTGTCTGGACCTTTGACAATGTAACAGGACAGTTTTTGTCGTGTTGTTATTGATCTGTTGATTTCTGTGAGACTTCATATGTGAGTTGCACCAACTATGTAACTGTTTGTTGGTGGACTGACATTAACCTTGATTGTATCGGCTGTTGTGGTTGGATCTTGAAATGGTTGGCATCAATCAAATCACAAGAATCCTTTTACGCTCATAAAGCCCTTGAACATCACACTGAACCTCAAAGGCATCTCTGTGAGAGCTGATTCTGTGTTTGAGCTTTTTATAGCAAATCTCCTCTGGAACACCTCGAGTAGGTTTAGCAGATCTGCCAAAGTGTGCGCATTTTGAATCGTAGGTACACATTTTGACATCAAAGTACGCTGGTACGATTTGTAACTCTGAAGTTCGCAAAAAGCTGGTGATGCCTTGTGTGTTTGATCAATTTTGTAGTGCTCAAGTCTAACAGCAAAAGATAGCAGCAATACGCCAACGAGCGACTAGCCTGGTGAAAAGCAAGTTTGACCAATAATCGCGCCAGACTGGTTCCCGTTCACCCACCTACGAAAAGTATATTTGCAAGTGGGCCTGATTTAATTGATGCCAAACTCTCTTCCCCCTCCTCAATCCGACTGGCTTTTTCCTCAAGTGAGGACCGTTATTTTCTATGGTAAAAGGACTGCTGAGATTGTGAATTGAGTTAAGATAACGTTAGCCTAATGTTAAGAGGTTATGTTAGATGGTCTGAAGGATTGTAAGTTCTTCATTGCATCAGAAATACACCTGCACTCCTGCAACATTTGAAAATTCCACCTCTCTCTCCCTCCTTACACTAGCTCTCTTCCTCTTTCCTCCCCTGTTCCCTCTGTAATCTCACTCCTCTACACCTGTTAATTCACCAAGCACACATACTGCTCTGGATCCTTCCCTTCTACCCGTCACCCACAGGTGATCGATGACCCTGCAAAAATGAATCGTCCATGACAGCTGGAGCAACGAGCTCAGGATTTACTTCCTAGTTTGCCTCCTCTTTCTTTATCTTTACATCCTCACATTTTTTCTGTACCTTTCCTCTTTCTCCTCTTCTTCCTCTCATCTACTTTCGCCTCCTCTCACACCTCAAATCTCCCCTTCCCCCTTTCTTCTATCTCTTCTGGTCTTCCTCCCATCTATCCTCACTGTCATTCAGACACAGGTTTTCGAGAATTGTCAGTCTCCTCCTGCTGTATTCTAGCTTTCTGGGTTGGAGGGTTTGCACTCCATGGTGTAGAGAAATCTGGAGTATGGATATGGACATATTGATTTCTAAATTTAAGGATGAGACACAAATTATAAACTTTATCAGCAGATGGAGGTTTCTGTGATTTCAACAGTTGCCTTTAGAGAATATACTTCACTAAGGGGTCTCTGAGTTGGTGAAGGTTAATTCACTTGTCGAAAAAGAAGTGCATCGGTTCCATGATACAGGCAAGTGACAGACATCTAAAATGCTCCAAAATATGCTTAACTTAATACTGGCTGGTGTGGATTGCCCTTTAGTCAACCTCCATGAGAGGTGTTTGAAAAGTACTGAGTGTTGTTTTGATTCAAAGCCTCATAATCTCAAACGTCACACATTAATGGCCTGTTCGACCCATCTCCAATTACTTATCTCTACTATTCAGAGTGAGCTTTCTTCAAGGATGGGAACAATAGTCACATTTCTGAATGTCACACCTCTGATTTTGCGCAAAACATGTCTGGACAGCCACAACACACTCTGATTGACTGATACGTCTCCACATCTGAAAATATACTTTAATTGGGCCAGTTAAGCGGGGATTCCCGTATACTCCTCAGCCCCATGCTGCTAGAAATACAATGACTTGTTCTTCTTGTTTATCCAAAGTGGGGAGTTTTAGTTTTGGATAGGCATTTAGAGGATTAGCCGGGTGCTTCCAAACATTCCTGTGTAATTAGACACCGCCGCTGTCAGTCATGCAGAAGCAAAAAGCTGATTGGCTGAGTGTCAAATAAACCGCTGCCTTTGGGAATGTCCCTGGTGGACTGTCAGTAGTTAGTCTTTGAGCCCTTGAGTTCACTCACCTCTTCTGCTTTATTCAAAGTCACTGGAAGAACAAAGACCTGGGGGTGAATGAGTGTTTGAGCGTGTTTGAATATGAGACAGACAGAGAGAGAGAGAGAGATGACAAGGACAAGGAAGGAAAACCCTCTTAAAATAGTTCAGAGGCATTGCTGTTGGAAACAAAAGGCAAACATTTGCATCATCTAAATTTGACTGAGATGGGTGGAAATGAGAGTTAAGTGGGGAGAAGCAAAAACAAAGCAGACCTTGCAAGAGGAGAGAGTCAAGCAGAGAGAGGGGGCAGAGCAGATGCAGTGATGAGCCAACACAGAAACTAAGAGAGAAGATAGTGAGACGGAAACGGAGCAAGTAAAGCTAAAAGGCAGACCCAGAGCGAGGAGGTTGAGGGAGAGGGGGAGCTAAATGTGGATCATCTGATCTGGATCATATAGTCAGCACTGATGAATGATAGATGAGCAGAGCGTTACCACTCCTCTGCAAACGATGGAGAGGAGGGGAGGCAGGCAGAAAAACAGCACAAGGACAGTCACGCTCCTGCCTGGAACCCCATGTACAGCAGCTGACCCAAACATAACCGGGACATCTCTCTCTTTATAGTTCTGCATGTATCTCTTTCTTTCTGTCCCTGAAAGAAGAATGAGTTTGAGAGTTTGCCATATGTTCAAATGCCTAAAACAAAGTTATTTTTTCCTGACAAGGACCTCTTGTGTCATGTGAGTTAGGCAGTGAGGTAGTTAGGGCAGACGGATGGATCAGCAAAGTCTATGACTTTAACATGGCATACCTGTGTTTGTTTCCTGTCAGCCCCCCCGACCACAATCTTTTTGTTAACCTCAACCAATTTAACCTAATCAAGTCTGAACCCATAGTGGTGGCAGATCAGATGACAGTCAAACAACTTTCAACATTTGTAATAAATGAGAGTATGATATAATAATGTAAACAGACTGACTGTTGGTCCCATTTCCTTCATGTTTCTACCCCTCTGACGTTCTTACATTCCCTTTTTTTGTTTTCTCGATTTTGACATTATTTCTCATTTTTGTTTCCCCCCCCTGTCTTTACGCCTCTTTTTGCAGATTTCTCTGCTGCTCCTCTCTTCAACAGATGTTTACAATTTTCCTAGCAACATTTTTTTGTCAGTACGCTACGGTGGACTTATCGTCAGTGTTCCAAAAATTGTCGTTCAGAAATTCACACTGTAGTTGCACTGAAAGTAAGTATCGGCGAGTGCTGATGAAACGGCGAGAGAGAATGAGCAAAACAGTTTCACTGAGCTTCTTCTAATTTTTTTCTTTTTACATGGTAAGGTTGCTTTAGACCGGCATGCACAAAAACACACAGTGCGCCAGCGCCAAGGTAGTGAAAGGAACGAGAGAGGACAACACAAAGCCCTATTCACTAATGGCGTGCACACAATAACATTCATTTTCCACTTCTTAGCAAAATATTATCAATTCTTAACAAGATTGTGGACCTCCACTTCTTTTTATTAAATGGTCACAAAGGCAGGTATGCACCTCTCGAGGTGAGAAAATTTGGAAGCAGCACTTTACAGTAATAATGTCACATCATCCAATGAAAGGAATAGTTTCCCCGCTGTATTTCAGCAGCCATTGCTGTTCTTTGCAATCTTTTATCTGTGAACATAGCTTTCCAACCTTGAAAACCGTAGATGTTACAATGCATCGTTAATCATTTAAACAAGGACCAAGGCTTCTGTGGCACTCCCTTATTCTATATTGGAGGAGATTATTTTGAAACATTGTGCCTGTTTGTAAGGTAGTCGTGAAGTTTCCACCGTCTATAGTACCAACGTTAACTCCGCTGAGGATTTGCTATTGGCACAGTTTAGTTTATGTTTCGCACATAATATAACAAAATATGTGCAACAAATGGTTTATATTGCTCGCTTTGTCCACACACCGTTAAAGCTGATGAGATGGTTGTCATGATTGAGGCTTTAAATATGGCCTTTGGAAAATCTTTACTTGAGTTGTAGGCGTTGTGTATTTCAGAGAACTCCTGAAAACACACAAACTGGACAAAAATAAAGCATAAACCTAACCTGTGTTACATCATTAAAATGTATGAGTCTTTGGATGTGAGTAGCCTACATTGCCGGGAGGGAAAATGCTTCACTTTGCAAGAAATGTCTTTGCTTAGAGGAAGGATCATAGATTTCAGCTTTCACTTGGTCACCAACAGAAGCCCTTACAAAAAGAAAACCCCCAAAAACTCAGATGGCGACATTTTAAGACAAACTATCTTGCACTTTCCTGTTTACATTTGGTTCAAACGTTTAAGCCGCTGAAATGACTTTTCACTTATTTTTCTGTGCTCCTTTGCTAAAACTTTGAATTCTAGCTCCAGTATTTTCCCAGCCCTTGTTTACCTGAACGTGGCACTGCCACTCAACCATGATTTATCAAAGGAATTTGACCTTCAACCGAGGTTTGCTGCTTCTCTTGAGCAGCCAAAAAAGTACATTAAGTCCTTAATAGCAATTCTGTATGGAACATTAGTTCCAACCTTATCATGATATTACTGAGAAAATAATGGGCTGCCTTCCTGCATCGACCTACAGCACTAAAAGTAGCTAGATCACTGGTGATTTGAAGATAAATAATTTGAATTCAAGTGATGATTTAATTTTCCACTGCTCTTCCCTTCGCTCTCCTCTAGACTCAGTCTGTACGGCCTACGGCGAGTTTCCTGCTCCGCTCGTTCAGCTGAAGAAAAGCTTAATCTCACCCTCAGGTAAATATGTCTCCAGGGAACCTACACACACACACACACAGAACTAAACAAACCTGCAGAGCAGCAGTGAAGGTTTACAAGCCTGTGTTACGTTAGCTTAACATTAGCATCTGTTTAGGCAGAGCTAATATGGAGCTAAAGGGTGAGTGCTGTGAAGTGTGTTGTAAAGTGTGTGTGTGTGTCTTCACAGTGTCAAATAGTGTTGACACTGTTGTGAAGATGTGGATTCAGATAAGGCAAGCAAATCAGAATCTTTATTGTCATTATACAGGAGTACAACGAAATTATATGCAACGAAAATATATAAATATATTTCTCTCTCAACCCAACCGGTCGAGGCAGATGACCGCCCACCAAGAGCCTGGTTCTGCCTGAGGTTTCTGCCTGTTAAAAGGCAGTTTTTCCTTGCCACTGTCGCCTAGTGCTGCTCATGGTGGAATTGT
>JAVQJF010021852.1:0-14535 GCA_036023855.1 Gadopsis marmoratus
GGGGGTTATTTTTTTTTTGTCCCTTTTTTTTTTGTTTTTTTTTTTTTTTGCCCCCCCCCCCCCCCCCTCCCCCTCCCCCCCCTTCTGCCGTAAAAAAAAAAACTGAAAGCAACGTCCCACCCCCCCACCCCAAAAAAAAAATAAAAATCCCGCGGAGGTTTTTCCGACTACAAGTCTTTTCCGCTCGTGAAAAACACTCCGATGCGGAGCAGATCGGCGTGTCAGGCGTTTCTCTTCCGAACCCTTCAGCGGACAGGCGACCGCAGGCGGGCTGCACACATCTCAGCGTCTGTGCTTCAGAGGAGCTGCTGGGAGGAGATGGACGGTGCTGCCGCTTCCTCCCCCTTTGTTTTCACGCCCGAACCAAAAACACATCTGGCCAACACGACGTCAACAAACACAATTCGCCGGCCCGCATCAAGGGCTGCTCGTGAAACACACCGCCGAGTCCGCTTTACTCCGACTCTGCTTCTCGTGACGTTATCCTCGCTTCCTTCCTCTCTTTGGTTTCCTCCTCCTCCTCCTCCTCCCTCACCAGGACAGCCGCCTCCGAGTCGACGACGAATTTACTGAGCGAAACCTGCAACGTGCCTCGTGCAGAGAACGATTAGACTTTTGGTTTTGTTTTGTTTTGTTTTGTTTTCTTAAAAAAAAAAAAAAGAAAGGCGACTGGCTGCAAGAGACGAACCCGTCCGCATGATGTGCAGCTGAATGAGGCGGCCTTCTTTCTCCCGTGTTTCTCTTATTTTTCTCTGAATAGCATCATTCAGCAGCAGGCTGCCAGGTCACGCGGTGAGCGCTCGCAGAAGGATCCTCAAATCCGGCGATGAAGCATGTTTCAGCCACACCCGTCTCTTAGAGACTAGTAAATCCAGTGGGCCCCCCCCCCCTCTCTCCCTCTGATCAGACCACTCTGCAGGTTGCACATGCTCCATCAGTTTGACCTGTTCAGAGGGAGAACGTGTGAGTTGATGCAGGTTGCTCAGGTCAAGGGGTCCCTACAAATGATATGTTTTACATTTATTACCATGTCGTCATGCTTTGCAGGCTGCAGCACGGCGAGGGGAGTGAGTGAATGCATGGTGGTATTTTGGACATACGTGTTCACCCTCTCGACTTTGGATGGGGAATTTACAGAACACACACACATCTCCCTGGACAAGAAACCAGAGCACAGTGAGTTGAACAGATGGCTGGATCAGGATTGCTGAGACTGATTCACTTAGTGGACCTGGGGGCTCATGGAGCTATTGTATAGGATGTTTACAATAAGTAGATTTGGATATAATTCAAAAATTCTCCCTATATTGCATTGGAATTACACATCACTGCAATAGTGTCCTGAGTTACTCCATCTGTCTGTCCATGGACCACCTCCAGGTCACAACAGTGTGTATAGTTTGAAACTGTGTTACTTACTGTAACGTCTCTTGGATGTTTGAGCGTCACTGTGCAGAATGATGACTGTGCAGAGTTTGAGGCTAGAAAGCTGCTATCACATTCATCTGTGCGCTCACATTCAATCTGAGTTTAAAGGCGTGCGTGTATGATTTGTGACATCACAGCATTTGGAAGCCAATCGTTGTCCAGTATGCAACTTACACAATTGTGATGCGGAGACCTGAACCCTGCAGAACACTACACACTGAGAGTGGAATTTACAGTGAAGTACAAGACATCTTTTGTCAGTACAGTTGAACTTTTGGAACCAACAACATCAAATTCATAGATTTTTCAGTGAGGGAGAGGGAGTAGATGCTATTTTAAGATTTGTTTTACTAGCTAATTTAACTTTTTTTTGCAAAAAAAAAAAACTAACACTATTCAAAGAGTATTTTTATATGTCTTAAAACATGACATCTATCCATGTCTCATGTCTGCCTCATAATGAAGATTAATCTTTGAACATTTAACAAAGGAAAGGCCAAAAAATTAAAAAGGTATATTATATACCACATCCTCTATATTTCTCACTAAGCGATTGTTTGTGGCCAGAGAGCATTACATCTTTGCATGTTTGTTTAGTGTTATAAGGCATGGGCAGAGTCCTGGAAACCATTTGTTGAGGAGATAGTGGAGTAATGGGAGCTTGTGGTGCCTGTGGTGCCACTGTCTCCCAGAGGAAACGCTGCACGTTCAACAAGTGCTGGGAAATACATTTTGCAGTCAGTAAGTAGCCCCTGCCCTCCTATTCCTCTCGTTCTAACATGATGCAATTCCCATATCAAACCCCTTGTTAATTTCCAGTGCTGGTTTGTTTTCCTGGAGCAGAATGGATATTTGTATAGAGTGCAAATCGTTTGTATTAGATTTTAGAGATTTCCCCTTTCTTTCGTGGATAAATCCATTACTTTAATGAAAACCTTACATGGCATCTGCCACACAATGAGCCCCTCAGTAAGAATGGACGTCATTTCTGCCACAATAGTGACCCCTGGTGTGGAGAAATGCCATTACAGTCCAGTCCACAACTTTACATCCGCGCATGATGCTCGTGTGCAGTATGTGCACGCTTTCAAGTTTCTTCTCAGCGCCTACAGCAGTTTCACAACGGAAATCACTTCTATGAAGTTATTTATAAATCATTGGTGAGGTCCTCTAGAAAAATAAGGGGCGAGGTTATTACAGACAAGCGGTACCGTTGCTCATATTTGTGGCGTTTCTGCCCTCCCCCTTCTGGTGGTCACGTGAGCGGTTTCTGCTCTCCCGTGACACTTTTGAACAAATAATAGGGGGCTGAGGCGTGACATGGCTGCTGTGTTGTTATTGGGCAGCACATCTGTCATAGCCTCAACTCTCGGGACAGCTTAGCCCTGTCCACCGGCCTGCTGCGGCTACATTTGACTGTCCACTGGGCGTCTGACCCGGGACATCTTCTACCAGAACCACCGGAGACATTCGGAGGCAGCCGGAGTCAGCGGCGCACAAAAGGCAGTTTTGAAGCAGGAAGTGGGCGAAACTGTCTCGAGGAGGCTCGGCGAGGTAAGTTCGACTGTCGTCGGTGTGTCAGCGGGGACGGGAAACATCTCCGTTGTGCGTCTGGGCCCTAAATGTGTTGGATGCTGCTGACTGAATGAGCACTTTAGCGCGTCGCTTTATGGCTGCCGGCGTGGCCACTTCCGGTCCGAGAGCCTCACAAACGTAAACAGACTTGATGCAGCTGCAAAAGTGGCGTATTAATTACCCGCGATTTTACCTGGTTGCCCCTCAAACCACGAAACGTTGTTATGGCGCAGTTGCTCCACCCTCAAAGCTACGTGAATGTGACGGAAACGGGGATTTAGGTTGGTAACCGACTTGTTTCTAAAGTAAGGTCCGTGGACCCTGAGAGGGCCTCTTAGGACAGATACAGGCGGTCAGCTCCAGGCCTCACTAACTGCACTCTGACCGTTAAGCGAAATGCCTCCTTCGGCATCAGCGAGAATAAACGTGTACTACGTTTATCTTTACTGTGCTCAGGTCTCACTGAGTATTAAACCTCACTGTTAAAACCACTGTCAAGTCATCATGATGGGGTTGAGAGTATGTCCCATCAGTAGATGTGAAACTATAAGTAAAAACAGCCAATTCACTAAGGGTTTTAGCCAGCCAGGGGCGGATGGAAATGCCTGTAGGGTAGCTCACTGGAAACGTACATAAATCTGTCAAATCGGGTTGCACCAGCGATTATTTACAGGACACATATTCTCTGGCTTAATCAGCAATCATTTAATTGTGTAAATAATGTCACAGAATCTTACTTGGAAAATAATCAGTTTTGTTCCTTCCTGTGCCACCATTGCCCTAGTCCAAGTTTACCATCATGTTATTGTTGAGGCAACAGGTTCAGTGACACAAACTGCTTCGTGGAGGAAGAATAAGATGAACGCTGGCATCTGAGAGCCAGAAACCGACCAAAGATACCTGGGCACAGAAGGGCATGCTCAGGCCGCTCGGCTGAGAAGCAAAAACCGACAAGCAACTGTGAATCAGTTGACTGCAAATACCATCCTGAGGTGTGAGCAGCCGCTTCCATTGAGACGAGTGAGTCGCAAACTTTGCTAGCGGGCTCTCTCTGGTGCTGTTTCAGTGATTGATCTTTGTGTAGTAAAGGGATGCAGAGAAGAGAACAGGTCAGATGAATCATTGTAAGGTCAGGTGACTGTGTGGCACCTGATTGCTGGTAAACCTGCTGGGTTTCATTTGCATGCTTGTGTTGAGCCACTGAACCTGATTTGTGATTTATGTTAAGCTAATGGTTGCACATATTGGTTTGCCTTGTCTGAAGCCCCCTAAATATGTCCGTTATAGCTCACAGCTCTTTAAAGTAAACAAACACTTTGTTGAGCTAAAGCTGGAAACATTCACATGGCAGGGTGTGACGTGTGCTGCTGTGCACATGATGCGCTTCATCGCTGTGTGCGCATGGGTGTGTGAGGGCATATGCCCGTGTGTTTGTGGCTTGTTGCTACACTTGAGTTGCATCAAGTAAACAAAGGCGGTATACTTTATGAAAGAGAACTGACATAATATTTGGCCTAACTAATAAATACTCTGGCTTTGTTCCTAAAAGATGGGGAAAATGTTTAACAAGGTCAATGACGTTGGGCACAAACACCCACATAAAAGTGGAGTGTGTGCAGGGCATGTCACATCCTTTTTACCTTGTAGGCTTTCTCTTAATCAACACAACATGCCAGGGGAAAAAGGAGAACTGTTTGAGATATATGGCCTAGATGATGGAAAGCAATTTGTTTTGTACACAAAGCTGACAGAAAAAAACTAAAGCGTTTTTACGGAGTTGTGGCTGATACAGCAGATTACGATCAGTTCTATTCCTTTCCTTCTGAAACCTGTCCTTGATTTATTTTACACAGGGCAAGCAGACATCCTCTTCTAACCAGCCATGTCAAACGAACGCACCCCTCTGATCACCTCGGGGGTGTGTGGTCTGGCCGCAGCGGCATGCGGCATGGAGTCGGACGCCAACCCAGACTCTGGGACACCAAGTCAAGACTCCCGGAAACTGAACACTTTTTTTGGGGTGATGGTGCCAACCATCCTCTCCATGTTCAGCATCGTGCTGTTTCTGAGAACCGGTGAGCGACGCATGAGTGAAGAGATTAGAAAACTAGAAGCAGTTTTGAGTTGTAGACAGTGGATTTTTTATGAGTCACGTACAGTATAATGGAGTCATTGTGCTGTATGTGACTAACACTAATGTGATCTCTCCTGCAGGGTTTGTGGTTGGTCATGCGGGCCTGTTACAAGGTCTTTTAATGGTGATTGTAGCCTACACCATTATATCTCTTACAATACTGTCCATCTGTGCCATTTCCACCAACGGCGCTATACAAGGTGGTGGAGCCTACTGTATCCTTGGAGACCAAACAAATGTTCACAATGATGTTTTTCTTGAGTGTTACTTGTGTACAGTTTTGCTTTATTCTAGTTGAAACATCAACCTTAACAAAATGTGACCAGACATGATAAGTCGGTCTCTCGGCCCAGAGTTTGGTGGAAGCATTGGTCTGATGTTCTTCCTGGCCAAAGTGTGTGCATGTGGGGAGTATGTTCTTGGTCTTGTGGAGGCGATACTTGACATATTTGGTTTGGATCTTGGTAAGTTTTTGCTTATGTTCTGTTTGTCTTCTTTTTTTCTAGCTAACTGAACTATTTCATTTAGTACACATCCCACTTTCTTTTGAGGAGTTTCTGCTTTCCTCCTCTGTTTATAGAGTCATCTGTTTCCGGGGGGGTGCGGGTGCTTCCTCAGGGCTACTGGTACACAGTGCTGTACTCGTCAGTAGTTCTTCTGCTGTGTCTGTTCGTGTGTCTGGTGGGCGCCCACATCTACTCCCGCACCGCCTTCGTCATCCTTCTGGTGGTCACCGTATCCTTGCTGTCCATCTTCATCAGTTCTGTGGCGGTCAATCCTCGTGATTTCGTCATCACCCACCAGCGACCCGGCAACCACACCGTGCACTACAATGCCAGCTACACGGGCTTCAACGCTACAACCCTGAGGAACAACCTGGGCTGTGAGTGTTGACCTTGCAGAGGATGTGAAAGTACATTCACAAGCAAAGCTACATCGTGCTTATAACTTCAGGATAATCTCTAATCTAACGGTCTCGCTGTTGTTCCTCATTTTTCTCTTTGCAGCCGGCTACTCTTTGGACTACAGCACCAACTCTGTCATGTCTTTCGCCACCGTGTTTGCTGTCATGTTCACCAGCTGCACTGGGATCATGGCCGGAGCCAACATGTCAGGTTAAAGCTTGTTGTCTTACAAGTGCATTTACAGATATACTGTATGTAGGTACAATTTTTAGTTGCTTTATGCTTCTAATTCTACTCCACTACATTTCAGAAGGAATTTATTTTTTACTCCACTAGATTTATTTTATTGTAATGTATAATAATATAACACTCACAGGGAATGCAGGACTTCTACATGTAATGGAGTATTTTTCCATTATGGCATTGCTATTTGTACCTTCGAATTATGTACATGTCATTATGCAGAGAAACGTCAATGACGAGGTGTGTTTATGTGCACGTACACATACGTGCGCCCACCCTGATGTTTCTTCTCACTCCACATGTCCCTGAAGGGGAGCTGAAGACACCGAGTGTTTCCATCCCTAAAGGCACCATCGTAGCCGTCTTTTACACTTTCACAGTCTACGTCCTCCTGTTCATCTTGGTCAGCGCCACTTGTGACAGGTCTGAAATGGTTCATTATAGCATTGTCTGATGTTAATAAGCAGCACACATCAGTAGTCATTTGTTTCTTTTTCTTTAGGACCCTGTTGATTCAGGATTATGGGTTCCTCCAGAAAATAAACATCTGGCCGCCGTTTGTTACCATCGGGATATACTGCGCCTCTCTGTCAGCTGCGATGTGCGCTATGATCGGAGCGTCC
This sequence comes from Gadopsis marmoratus, assembly GCA_036023855.1. Classification (NCBI taxonomy): domain Eukaryota; kingdom Metazoa; phylum Chordata; class Actinopteri; order Centrarchiformes; family Percichthyidae; genus Gadopsis; species Gadopsis marmoratus. The sequence continues at coordinate 6,909 of JAVQJF010021852.1, forward strand.
CGTATCCTCCATGCTCTTGCTCTGGATCACCTCTTCGGTGCGGGCTCGAGGTTTTCACTCATCATGTCAGTGCCGCCTTTGTGTGTCGAGTTGTTTTCTAAGAGAATTCTGTTCTCCTCGCAGGTTTGCCATTAGCCCCTGCTGCCATCACATCAAGCTCAGGGAATCCGTGGGTGGCAGTGCTGTACACCTGGGGTCTGGCACAGGTGAGAGGACTTTCTGTGCTGTGCACTCGTCAATTTTCAGAATTACAGCTGGTGTCCTAAAGCTGTGGTTTGCGTTTGTGTTTCAGTGTGTGGTGTTTGCAGGCCAGCTCAATGCTATAGCGAGCTTGGTGACGGTTTTCTACTTGCTTGCCTACGCTGCAGTTGACCTGGCCTGTTTGGCTCTCGAGTGGGCGTCGGCGCCAAATTTCAGGTAACAAAAGATCAATCGCTATTGTAAAAATAAGAAAGAGATTGGCAAAGAGCACGGCTATCAGCGGCACATAGGCATTGCAAACATTTTTCATCAGCCTGTAATCTAAGAATGAAGTCAAAATTTTAAGAATAAAATTGCAAACAAAAACACAATTTGAAACACTGGCAGAGGACGACATATTATAGGCTTTCGGTGCTGAAATGACTGTCACTTATTCATCATTACATGTGGCCCAGGAAGTAAGAAAAAAATGTTGCACAGGGACACTAAAAATGTAAAGTAGCTTAAGGTGCCTTCTTTTAGTGAGCTCAAAAAGCGAGACAACTGTAGCAATAGTGCTCAACATCATATAAATTAACATCCTCATCAGCCTCTCTTGGATATATCGCTGACAAAAATTTTATGGGATAATAATATTTATTGCCTCTCTCTGGTTGTTTAACAGACCGACCTTCCAGCTCTTCTCCTGGCACACCTGCCTGCTGGGGATTCTGAGCTGTTTGGTGATGATGTTCGTCATTAACCCCGTGTACTCCTCGGGCAGCATCGTCCTCCTGTTGCTGCTGCTGCTTTTCCTCCACTTCAGATCGCCCACCAGCAGCTGGGGCTACATCAGCCAGGCTCTCATTTTCCACCAGGTATCTGGGCCCGTGCAGAGACGCGCGCACACATTCAGACATGCGCTACGGTTTGTCAACTGTGCTGTCTTCCTTTTGATTCAGGTGCGAAAGTATCTGTTGATGCTGGATGTGAGGAAGGACCATGTGAAGTTCTGGAGGCCGCAGGTGTTGTTAATGGTGGCCAACCCTCGCTCTTCCAGTCAGCTCATCCTGTTTGTCAACCAGCTGAAGAAGGGGGGACTGTTTGTGTTGGGCCACGTGCAGCTGGGAGATCTGGGTAATTCCCTGCGGATGGTCTGTGATGTCCATCTGCAGCTAACACTATTGAATTATTCTAATCTTTGAATCATTTTCCAGTGTTCCACCACCCCACTGAAGCTGAACTCTCTTTTTATCAAAATAACCAGCTTAAGTTGATGCCAGCACACAACTTCTGCACACAAAATGCAATCATTGTCTTACTATTATTCATTATTATTTATATTAGTTTCATATTAATTTGTTTCAAAGAGTCATTTTCACTCAAATCAGTTGTGCACATGTGGAATAAAAAATAGGGTGTGTTCTGTGAACTTGATTCAATTTCAGGTCTTTAACTTCCTGTTCTGGTCAGGTTCATTGACTGAGAAGAATTGTGTGCTTATGGAAAGGCAGGCTGGAGGCAAGAACTCACCAAAACTCACCTTCTGGCCTTTTCATGTGCCTGGAAGCCTTTCACTGATGTATTCTATCAACATGGTATCATGTGATCATTTTTTATCATTTAGTCTGAGCGCACCTGAACAAAACGAGCAGGAAATATTGACACAGGTTGCATATGACTGACGTTGTGACCGCTCTGATTGGCCTACCTGAGGTCCACGGGCACCGTCGTGGAAGGGCTTTCACTTTCCACCTGCTGCTTCTCTTGCATTATTAATAAGAGATTAGGTTTTCTCTGTACCAGTGTGCCCATTAGACCTGAGAGTTTAAACCAGCCAAATGTCTACCTCTGTGTTTGTTTTGCTAAATAGACACATATCCTTTTCAAGCTGTAAGAAGTGCTGGCATATTTCAATAATTCACTAACCCACAGTTTGCCCATCTGCCCCCTTGTGACCAGTAGGATACATTACAGTTTCTAAACAATGAAATTAGATAATTTACTTGCGGTGGTGGAAAGTAACATTTTCTCAAGTACTGTAAGTACAAATTTGAGGTTCTTCTTACTCTGCTACATTTGTTTGACAGCTGTACTTACTTTTAAGATTAAGATTTGCATATATGATTTTGTCTATATTTTTAAAAACACACACACACACACACACACACACAAAACAATTGATAAGCATATAAAATACAACACATTATTAAATATTAAACCAGTGGTTCCCAATCAGGGTTGCCTGGGACCACTTACAAAGAGGTCAAGTTATCCAATATTTAATAAAAAAATTCTAAGATTTCAGAATAGGATAAAAGAAATATGTGTTGTGGAATTTAGCGTTTTCTTCTTTCTTAATCCACCCAGATTTATCTTGTTACCCTTTGGAGGGGCCCAACCCCTTGGTTAGAAACCACTGAACCAAACTTACAATATATAAAAAGTTAAAACTGACTCACCTCAACCAGCTATAACAGTAAAATGTTGCCTACATATTGACATTTATGTATCAGTATTAACAACAGTCTAATAATGTGATTATATAATAACATATCAGGTCTAGGGGACATTGGGCTCTATAATTTGGCTTGACTGCAGACTGAGTACTGATCCTGAGATCTGATACTTAGCAGATAATACTTATGTAATTTTACTTTAAATGCAAGACTTTTATTTGTATTGAGGTAGTTTTACATTGTTGTTCTTTTACTCAAGTAAAGGACCGGAGTACTTCTTCCACAACTGTTTATTTGCCTCCTTTCTGCAATTCTGCTCAAATATGTTCAGTAGTATTGCATCTATGAAATGAAGCCCTGTATTTCATTACTATTTGTATTATTCAAATCTATGCAGTAACTTAATTTCTGCTTTTCTTGTGTTTAGATGCCCTGCCGTCAGACCCAGTCCAGCAGCAGTACAACTTCTGGTTGAGCTTAGTTGATAAACTCGGGGTGAAGGCCTTTGTAGACCTGACACTGTCCCCCTCTGTCAGACAGGGAACACAGCATCTGCTGCGCATCACAGGCCTAGGTATGCTCTGATTTTGCTTTTCCTGGCCATGCCCACATTCAGAACCGATTGTGATGTTGCAATGTTCTCTGATTTTCTGTTTGTCTCTACAAGGTGGCATGAAGCCCAACACACTGGTTTTGGGTTTCTATGACAGCAGCACTCCTGAGGACTTCTTCCTACAAGATACTGCATTCTGTGACTCTTCGGTCGGACGAGAGAGTGAGGGCGAATATAATTTTGGGGTTGACTTGCCTTCATTACAGGCCCATTTCCCCCCAGTCCGACACATTGAGAGCCCACGCTGGCTATCGCCAGAGGAGTACATAGGGATAATTTCTGATGCCATTAAAATGAGCAAGAACGTGTGCCTTGCCCGTTATTTCTTCCAGTTAGAGGGAGAGGGTAAAGATAGCAAGGTTGACGGGTCAGAGCGAACTATAGATGTGTGGCCTCTCAACCTGCTCCAGCCAGGCAGCCATGATTATGAGGACGTGTGCAGCCTCTTTCTGCTGCAGATGGCCTGTGTGCTCAACATGTCTAGCAAATGGCGCCATGCAAGAATGAGGATCTTCCTGAATGTGGAGACTGAGTCCAGTGACCAGGGCTGGGTGGTAAACGAAGAGACGTTTCGAGAGTTGCTGAGGAAGCTGAGGATCAGGGCGTCGATAAAGATCGTGCCGTGGGACTCTGTGGTGCAGCACCACATTCAGCCGGATGGGGAGCTCTCTGCAGAGCCAACGCAAGCTCTGTCCGAGGACTTCTTGTCCGCAGTGAACTGTATGTTGATGGAGCACAGCTCGCTAGCTGCTGTCCGCTTCCTGTATTTACCTCGACCTCCCGCTCATCACAGCCAGGCACAGCAGTACTTGGCTCAGGTGGAAGCAGTGACCAATAGTTTAGGGCCGACGCTCCTGATTCACGGTGTCACCCCTGTCACATACACTGATCTGTGAGCATGTGCAGTCATGAGTTTTGTTCCTGTTGTATCATTTGATATTGTACATGCAGCTAAATCTTACTGACTGCTCATTTAGGTGCGAGTATAAACTATGGTTACAAGTAAAACGAACACATAATGTAAGGAAAAGTGGAGGCTAAGTTACAGTATGTAGACCGGTTACTATACGTTCACTTAATGCATTTGTTTTTTGCTTTTTTGTTTCCGTTTTACTGAAGCTTAGAAAAGCACCACAGTCAAGTGCATTTTGAAAATATGCCACTTGAGGTTTTTGAGGATATTCTCCTATTTTGATATACTTGAACTGGCTTTCTTGAGCCAAGAAATGGGAGAATACTAACATTTTTGTGTGTGATTTATGTTGATATAACCTCCTGTTTGCATTAGCTTTAGGCCTGTCTTTTCACATAAGGCAGAAATATAAAAATGTGTCAGACTCCTCAGAACACAAATGCAATTTGATTTGCGCGCTTGTCCAGGACATTGAATATAGCAATGCCCATGTATAATTTCAGGGATCAAATGAGGAATTTGTGGTGTTTTTCTTTTCACAATGGACCATCTTAAGTTCCTAAATGGTATCGTGTTAATGCACAATTGTTTTTTTTTTTTAAATCCTCTATATTTGCTGCTTGATTTTTTTGTTTTCCTTCATTCTCACATTTCTGCTGGTTGCTGGACCAAGTGGCCCAAATAAGGTTGTTTCTGAGCTGAACGGAGTTCTGATTTTTGTTTTCCATGCACTTATGTATATGTGATATGTTTTCTTTTGCTGTTTAAATATGTATCTCTATTCTTCACAAAGGGAACCGTTTTGTACGTTAGAATGATGAACAGTGTTTGGTTCTGTTGTATGTGCCAACTTTAAAAACATATTGGAGACTTGGCCTTAATGGTGCAGGGTTATGCTGATGGTTACATTGGAGGTCCATTCATAATCCAGTCTCAGTCAGGACCAGGACCAACGATGATTCAGAATAATTCAAGATTGAAACCAGAGCAAGTTGTCCCCATTTTTGACCATATTTACAAAGTTCAGAATAAAATGTTACTGCATTCTTGTCATGTTTTGCTTTATAGTGTTGCAATGCTCACATTGACCTCCTAACAAAACAAAAAGAGGAAGTTGCTGGGGAAAAAAAGCCATTTGCCCAATCTTGCCTTTGCACTTTTGGCACGTTCCATCTTGTGTTGTGGTCGATGACAAAACCATAAAGGACTGCTTCTTGTGTACTAATGGTCTTTACTGTAGATGTACACATTAAACCTCTGTTTGTCATAGCAGTAAATATGCACTCTGTATTGTTATCTCTGTAATATAAAATATGTATTTAAAATATTGCACTTAAATGCAATACAACCTGATTGTGTCTGTATATCTGTCAAGTGTAATAATATACAGTAAATATGAATAGAAACGGTAGATCCCATGCGCCCCTGCAGATATTGCAACCCAACAATTTTTAATAATCCAGTGAATAAGGCTGTTGGAAAAAATAAGTAAATAAAAACTTAATGCAATAATTGTTAATAAATAAATGTATAAAATACACCAATATTTATACATATACTATAACCTATGTATATCCTTGCTATGATAGTACACGTTTTATATATGTGAGAAGTAGACCTACAGGGAAGATGACACTCATATCCAGCTGTAAAAGTCGACATGTCCGTAATCTTCATCCATTTTGCGAGTCCTCTGTGCAGATGCCGTCACATGACTAGTCGTCCTTTTCACTGGGCCCCTCCTTTTCCTTGCACACTCTTCTTTCATAGTTGCTGACTTTTGCGAGGTTTCCTAGCTTCCTGATGAGGACTGATGACATACGAAGCCAGTCGGGCAGGAGTATTGTGACAGCCATGTCCTGCAGGGTGATGGGGAAGCCGTTAAGATAGTACAACAGCTGACAATCTGTAAGCGATCAAGTCTCTCATCCCTCTGACCTGGAGTGCGTGGGACAGACAACCGCTGGTGTAGCTGGAGTAACCCACAGTGTTCAAGGCCTCGCGGGCGAACGCTGAAGCTGTCTTCACAAAGCAGTTGACTGGAATGTTTTTGGTCATGTTGGTGGACACCACGAAGGGGGCCACACACTGGGGGGGGGGGAAAGTCTATGGTTGGACAGGTTGACCTCCCTTCTGCATAGTACATATTACTGACTTTAAAAAGTAAGTCTGTTTGAGCAGAAATGCCATTGAGACTGAAAAACATTTAGTCCAGTGCAGCAATATCCAAAGCAGCTTCACATGCATCACATTCAAAAAGAGGAAGATCATGTAATCAGTGAGAGCACTAAGGGGGGGATGCAAATGTGCAGTCTATAAACTGTATGTTTGTACTGTTACTTTACATCTGTATGTAGAACTGTACTGTGCTGCTGTGTGTTCTCTTTCCTCCTGTTCAAATTAGTCTTTGCCTGCATACACAGTGACATCAACTGTAGTTTGAATGTTCTCTTGTTTTTTGTAAATGTTACAACCATATCGAAAGCTATAAAAAGAGGTACAAACAAACAAGGAGACATTTTGGGTATTCAAAATGATGAGCGTTCATCTGAGTCTCACTGCGTCTCTCATGTGTGACATTCTTCTGATATTATCTTGTATTTGACTGTGCAAAACCAAAAAGTCAACCCTCCTCATGCAAACATTCTATAATCTAACTTCACTCACAGGTATCAGACTTTCCTCTCTGTTTTTACCCTCTTTAGTAACTTAAAGGGCAACAACTCTGTGTCTGTGGGGTGGAATTTCTAGTGTTTTTTAAATTCCAAATAAGGTTGATCCCTCGTTGCCCTGTATGACTCAGCACTGGGGTCAGTTTTGGTGTATTAAGCTGTATTAAGTGTAAGAGAGAGTCTGTCCCAGGCTGATATATTGGCTGATATTAGCTAATCACCAATATATTGGTACTGGCATAAATGGTGGCAGCTAAGAAACAAAAATGTACAGTAGAAAAATGCCAAATCATATGTTTGTGGTAATTTAGATATCTCTATTACATAGTTTGAGAAAGAAAATCTCAACTCGAATACTGACATCCAGGGACGGCTGGTATCAATGGGCTAGCAGGGCTCAGCCCTCCCTGTCCTACAATAAATATGATAAGATTATTGCAATAAACCTTAAAACAGATCGTCTTCAATTTTGGTGGGACCTCGAGGAGCAACAGAACCAAATAGTCACAAGAAAAATGCAGGAAATAGAAAGAACAACGCAGGAAATATTTAAATGGAATTATTTTCTACAGCCCAAACACAGTGGCATCAGCGTCCAATCAGATTCGTGTTAAGTGAATGACAGGCGTCGTGGCACGCCCCCTTGATTTGCTGGGCATTTGGGTTAAATTCATTCAGCCCAGAGACGCTGACAGCAGCGCGGTGCAGCAGTGCTGTGACAGAGTGAACAGACAGGGGGCGCAGCGTCCAAACCATGTTGACAGAACACAAAAAGACTAAATCGTAAATT
>JAVQJF010021857.1:0-35633 GCA_036023855.1 Gadopsis marmoratus
TGACGAAGCTGGAACTTAAGAACTTGTAACGTGCCAGCCCGGTCCGAGAGGTAAGATTCACCGAAAGGATGATGCTCAGTACTCAGACTGCGTGTAACCAAGGTATTTTATTTACAACACGTGAGGGAACAGGGATAAGGCTCAAAACTTAACATAAAGTGTCCTTCTAGTTTTGTCTCCCCAGTCTTTCTGGTCTTCCTCCCCGTCTCAGCCAGCTGTGGCTCTTTAAATCCTCCAGCCAGGTGATGGGTCCAGCGTGGCCCTCATCACCTGACAAGGCACAGCTGTGTCCCAAACCGGGAGGGGCGTGGTCGTCCGGGACTTCCACGCCCTCCCAGACTCGGCCTGGACTCCTCCTAGAGCCCCATGGCCCAGGCCGCCCCAAATGATGAGTTTTATGAGCTCCTCAAAGTTTTCTTGTGGTCTTCACTCAAACCCTGAAAACACGTGCACAGTAATGTCTTTAAATTCCAATTGCCCTCTCCCGATACTGTAGAGAATTCAATGATGCACTATGCTATAGTTCCATTGAACATGAAATCATCTCTCAGCTTCTCACATTGTCACCGGTCAAGAGCCCATTTTAATGCCAGAAAAAGTAGGACATAACGTAAACATTGGGAGACCGGCATGAATGTCATGACACAGTACCTAAAGACTTGGAAGTGGGACTGGAGTAGCTGGATTAGCAGCTACAGGAGATGGAGATGTGGTGGCTGGACTTTGCCCACTAGCATTAAGTTCCTGGATAAAAGAAGAATGAGCGACTTTTGTAGATATCTGATGGGTGGCAAGAAGCTGCTAGGCCTTGGTCGAACGTTCAGCCATTCTGTCATCCACCTAAACAGTGTCACTCAGGTCTGAGCGTTACGTCTCTCCTGAGTCCATTCATGCCAGATGAGCTTCTTTGGGCTTCTGTGAGCTTGTGGCACTGGCTCAGGTACAGAGAGAAGGCAGTGGTTGGCAATACTTCAAAATGTTAACTAACAATAACAAAAGAAAGAAAAAAGAAAGGGAAAATAACAAGCCTTGATTAATTCACCAGGTTGAAATTGGCGACCACCCAACTTGTGTTGCTGAGAAAGAAATAATTTAGTTTTAGTTACATAACCTTATTTTGGAGAAACATGTCAAACCACATAAGTAAATGCCATTTGTACCTTTTTCCAAGTGAAGCAACGGTTGTGATTTTTTTGCAATGTCCAATATTGTTAATTAAAAGGATATGTTTTTATACAGTGTGGCAGCAAAGCAGCTGTCTGACAGTTACCTGTCTGACAGTGCATGCATGTATCGTGTACTTTTATCTAATATATTTGATCTATTGCAAAAAAGGTGTAATGAATTTTTAGATGATCAAATACGAGTACAGAGTGGCCATGTCTCAATAGAGATGAGGTTGAAAGGCCTGTTGAAATGCACAGTAGTATGCTGTGTGCAGACAGAGCAGACTGGAGTTGTGCAGCTATGTATACTAATGCCTGAGTTCCCAAATAAGAGCAGTGGAGGAAATCCAAAATCTTACTGCAAAAATGTCCAGCATGCTGCATTGATCCCTGTGTTTGGATTGACTACATGGGTGACCATAGATGTCTTCAACATCTTATACACATTGTTGTTGTTTCTGTGTCCCTATAAATAATAGAATAAGAGTGTGTTAAAGATTTTCCACAGCACCGCAGTGTAGACTGCAAATAAATCATTAACTCATTTTACAGGGAGCAATATTTGCAGGGAGGAGGTTTATCTATTTTAATGTGATAGAGAAGAGTAACAGCCCATGTTAAGCAACTAGCATCACCGCTATTATCCTGCTTTCATGTTCATTCATAAACTTGCCCAAGCATCAATTTAATGGCCTTGTGCCTTTCACTACATGTCATTCAGGCATTATGTATTACCCATATATTTTAAAATACTTCGTAACAAGTCTGCAGCATAAGCCATTCTCATATGTTCTGAGTACTGTGATGATAGGTAAATTGTTGTTGGAGAGGAGATTAGACTCCACTATTTTACAGGTGACTCAGTGTGCACTCAGGACAACCCCCTACCCTCCTGCACCATCTTCCCACACCTAACCATCTTCATTTTTAGTATTTACCATTTATCATCAGTCTGTCTATGGATTCCCGACAGTCCATTAAGCAAGAGACACCTTAATGGCTCTTCGCTGATGATGGAGAATCCCTCGTCTGATGAGAAAGGTGAAAAGACTGAAAGTGTAGCATCACTTTGACCTTTGGGTCTGTTCAGTCACAGAGATGTGTGGGTGAGGTGGATTGGCATTATCGCTCTCCCAAAACTCTGAACTGTCAGAGATGGGCCAACTGAAGATTGAAAATATGAGGTTGTTCTGATTTGCTTTTAGTTCTGTTAATGCTGTATGAGACAACAGAGTGCAGAACCACACAGTTGGATACCAGAAAAGAATAATTTTGTCGAATCATTGGTCATTCCGTGTCCCTATCCTCCCGTCACCTTGACACAACATTAGCTGGATTGGCTTACCTAAAGATATTATCCATAGATGCAATATGATGCTATAGGGAGAAAAGATGACACAATAAAAAATCTTGAGTAAAGAGCATGAAAAAATACAGGAAAGTAAAGATGAAAATGATAAAAGAGAAGCACAAGAGCAAAACAAAGGAGAAACCTGCATATGGACAAAGGAGGCCTATAGCGGCTCGGCTGGCAGGAGCCAAGAGCCACGGTTGAGTACTCTCCACTAAAGATAACAACATCACCCCAACTAGATTACAGACCCCAGTGATGGGCAGGAGGCCCAGGCGGAGATTAACACTGGCGTTCAGGTCTTTCTGGGACTTCGTCCCAATGCTAACACTTACAGGATGAGATCTCTACAGGAGTACAAAGTAGAAGCCAGAACGCCTGTCCAATGAAGACTAAATGATCAGGTAATCTGGTTTACACGACGACTAAATGGCAAAGAACTCCATCGTGGTTGATAGCTGCCAAAGGTTACCCCGGCTGCCCTGTTGTAATATGGAACTGTGAAGATAAAATGAATCAGTTAAACTCAAAAGCGCTGGGGAGGATACAAATATAAAACAATGGGGATGAGATATTTCCTTGTATTTATTGGATACATACAATGTACCAGGACATGTTATTTTAATGTTGCTTTCAAAAATAGCCTATGTTGACTTAAATGCACACACACTCATAGGAACAATTTCCCAATAAGCACATAACCAAATTAACAAGTTTAATTCTTTAAAGAAAAAGCTTCATTCTACTCAGACTTGATGTGTATATTGAATAAATATAGAAACGTAACATACTAGAGCCTAGTATTGCTAAAATTGAAGTCAAAAGCCAAGGCTTATCTTAATGTACACTCACACACAGTAGTAGTAGTAGTAGTAGCTACTGTAAAGACGAATGCCACAGAGGACAGACATTTGTTAAAATATGGGTAAAATTGGAGATTTGTCAACGCTGACAGGCAAAGAGTTCACTGAAGTGTAACTAAGAGTAGATGAAACAGAAGAGACAGATTATCTCACCTACAATACATTATGTTAAATGCATACATTTTCCAACTTAGATCTGACAACAAAAACTGTACACACACACACACACACACACACACACACACACACGTGTGTGTGTTGGAGCTGTCGCATGAAAATGATCCATTTCAAATCTCAGGCAATAGCTCAACCCCAAGGGTAAGTTAACACCGCGGAACTGTAGTGATATCACCTACATTACACTCCCCTCTTTGAACTCACTCCACACAGTACTGCGACCCCTGCGGAAGAGCTGACCTGAAACACATTACCTAAGTAATGGTACAGCCGTAACTGATGGCAGTGGTTGTTGGCAGGCACTCTACATTCTGCAAACTCTGCACTCACCAGGACCCCACGACCATTAAAGTTAAATATGCACTGTTTCACATGGTTCACGACTCGTATAAGATCCAATTCAAGTGACCAAGAGATAGTATTTAAGTTTAAGTGTGCGGCCCTACCAGAGGAATAAATGACATTATGTTATAGTGTCAATTTTACACACGGAATGCATTCACCTAGGCATCTCAGAGTACAGATACTCAAACAGATCCTGGTGAGAGGATTGTTTATCTCAAACAGACATTAACATCATCAGCTAACAATAATCAACGCTGCCTCCTACAAAATAATGTGACATACTACTAATTTGGTTTGACAAATACATTTTGGGGGGAATGCAGTTGCTGCCTGAATTATGCTCGCTGGCAGCATGGTTTCCAACTGAAAAAGTGTGACATCCTAAAAAGTAAAGAAGCGACATGGAGAAGGTTGTGGAGGCATATAAAGCACAGGACTTTGACACCAGAGACAGTTCGCATCCTGTGCTGTTAGTTTTAGGCTACTAAAACACCTGATTTATGTTAGGTATGGATTGGTTTGAATGTGAGTGAGTTACCTAAACATAACCATAACATTACTCGTGTTTTAGTTGCCAGGAGGGGATGTTATTGAGAAAATGAATGAAATACACTTACAGTGAATCGTTGTGCATATGTGCAATATAAAAGTTTCCATGTTATGTTAATATGTAACATAATCCAGGCAGCATTACATTTTCCTCCAATAATCACTGTGTTTTCTGATAAATTAGTTGTATATGAGGGGACAGAGGTGTAATAACTGCACCAGAAGCAACAATGGACACAGAAATAAAAGCTGTGGCAACAGTTAAAGTGATTTTTCTAATCATCCATCCATCTATTTTCTATTCTGCTTGTCCACCATACGTCAGCCAAGAGCAACAGTATGGGGCACTTTTAACATCTAAAAAATAAAGACCTATATACATTATTTTTTAGACTGAGGTCAGGATTTTTATCAGCTTCATATTATTTTAATCAATATTTTCACTCAGGTTGAGTTGTTACTAGACATTTACGAGCTTACACTACACCTAACTTTGGTGTATGACAGCAAAGGAAGTGTTCCAGCAGGGAGTATTGAGCAAGCTAGGGTTCAGATGTTCAATACTACTGACACATGACATTTCCAGATACTGGATGAACACTTTAAATATTTAATGTTTTCAAATTGGAGGCATGCATGGAAATGAAATCATGAATACACTTATCTTAAATTCAAATCTGGTTAGCCTTAGATCAACAAGCATGACTCACTGGGAGGGAACAAGGAGGGGGGTTTAGGGTTTCTTTTCGTACAGAATCCACAGTTCGCTAGGTGTTGTCTATTGCTTGTGATGTTGGTCGTGGCATTGCTGCTGCGTGAGTGTCTCAGTATGTGCTTTGCTTCCAGAATGGCTTCACATATTTCTGTGTGCATGTCAGTGTCTGTGTACTGGCTCTGAGGAAAAGACTCACTGACTGAAACGCCTCTCCTCTGAGAATACAGTAGCTAATAGCAATCCCAGTCTTTTGAGTTTTGAGGTTTTCCCATTCAATCACTCGTCTCCACTTCAGCAAACACGTTGCAGGACTGCAAAGACACCCTGGTACTGTGATATGGCAAGCAATAGGATCTGATACTGCTGGATGGATTTAGCGCTGAGCAATTTCTTCCTACTGTTTGCATTAGGTTTAAGGCGTAAGACATAATCCTGCTGAATAAGATTATTAATTGAAGAGATGATCTGTGTTTTTAAGGCTTCAAACAGTCACATCAGTCATTCTAAAAAAGTAGAATGAGACGGCTATGTGGAAAGCAGGCTGTAATGTTGTGCCATCTGTGCTCTGTGCCAGAGGGAGACTCCTCCTATTCACACTGCTGTGATTTCTTCTGCATCCCAGCCCAAGGTGACTGACACTTACACAGTGGCAGTGCAGCATGCTCAGAGAGCCAAAGCTTAGTTTCTGACAGTAGGCACAAAGGTTTTGACAGGACATGACCCCACTGAGAATATAACGCCAGGCTCGCACCAAGGAATTTGCAAGTTCTATGTCTTATAGGGAATAGAATTTTTGAGTCTTCAGAGGAACCAAATTAATCCACAACAGTAACTGCAATTGACAAAAACAATGTCAAAGTTGAATTGGAATTTGAATTCTCCTCACGTTTTGTGCATATAATTTCCTTTTTTTCCCTTTTACAGAAAAAGTTTAAATATTTGGACATATTCTTTGAGAATAATGTCTATACGCTTACAAAGCAACAGAGTGGCCATAGAAAGAGAAAAGTATATATATATATATATATATAGTAATGTTGTAGGTTGAGGGCCGAGCCCTTTCCCATACAAATCACCAACTCTCAAGTGGTTCGCTTGTTAGATTCTTTATTATTCTTGTTCACTCTTTATGCTTGCTCTTGCTTCTGATCACTCTTTCCTCTTCCGCCTCTACTCTGCCCCGATCCTCTCCGAATGTCGTCCTTAAGAAGGCTGGTGCTTCCAGGAGGGCTCGGAGTGGTGATGAGTGGCAGGTGTGTCCATTCCCAGGTGCCAAGTGGTTGTAGTCGTTCGACGGGGATGAACACACCTGCGACTACTTGACCCAATCGTCCTCTTCTCTGTTGCCTGGCAACGGCGGCGCATCCGGCCGCGCCCACAGGTCCGCCACAATATATATATATATATGTCGAGACCACATTTTACTACATCGAGCGCTCGAAATGCTATTGCGTGTGCACGAGATACAATTCATTCCCACGTTTTGATTCATTTGAAATACAATTTGTTACAGTGTTTTGGTTCATTCGAGCTAATTTGTTTGCAGAGAAACTTCAGAGCCCCTCTGGGGCCACATGGTAGAAAAAAAATAATTCAATGTGCAACGGATTGCTAAACCGTGCGCACGGATTGCGTTTTTTCTACACGGCAGCAACCGGAGCGGACCATTACACACATGTATGCATTTGGAGCATTCTACACGCTTATCTCGTGCGAAGGGGGGTAATTTCTAAATTACATGAGGTCCCCTGATAATATAATAAAAATATAAATTCTATTCGGCCAGTCTTTTCTATTGCCCAGTCAGAGCTGTCATGTTGATACAAGGTCTGGTTAACGCGCACTGGGAGGCAACTAACGTTAATTTTCGATGCTTGATCGTTTACACAAAGCCCAGTAAAAGGCAAAATAGACTAAATGCATGATAATTTAACCGAAATAAATCTAAAATGTACATTTCATTTAAATACGTGAATGCTAAATGCATTTGCGTAATGGTCCGCTCCATTTGCTGCCGTGTAGAAAAACGCAATCCGTGCACACGGATTGCTAAACCGAGGGCACGGATTGCACATTGACTTTTTATTTTCTACACTGTGGCCCCAAAGGGGCTCCGTACATTCCTTCTGCCCTGAAGTGCAAATATTAGAGTAAATGGTCCAAGGCTAATGCTTGAACATGTTAATTTAGAATGTAAGAGCGCAAACTGAAATTGTTTGGAAAACACGAAAAACAATATATGAACAAGTCTTTTTTGTTTTTATTTAGGGGATTAAAGGTAGGAATTAATTGTATTTTATCTGTATAAATTAACCAAAAAGGTGGGAACAAATTGTATCTCATGCTTCCATATTAATCATTGTATGAGTACATTCTTACTGTATACTGATTTATTAACTAAACATTTCTACAACATTCGTTTGGCGTTAAATAATTTCACTGGATCTTCTTTAGAAGTGGTTATACTAGGTACAAATTGACATTTTTGTATCATAAGAATATATCTTTATTGCTCTGCTGCTCTATGGTCTTATTCTGGGCCTTCCAATATGGCGGGATTGGCTGCTGGCATGGCGAGGTTTTATGAGCTTTGTGTGACAGCTCTCCTCTAACCCCTCTCTCTGTACCTGCCTGATTCTAACACTGCTTGACACTTCTGCTGATGCATAATTCAGTGAGGAACTAATTACCCTGGCAGCTGGTACAAAGAAATTTCCTCCCTGCCCTACTCTTGCAGCAGCTCCTTAGACTTTGTCAACAGAGAATTTCCTGCTGCCGGGCACAGTACCACACACTACAAAGTAAACTACATCTCTCTTAACTGTCCGCTCTTTGTATGAAAGCGAAATGGAGCTGCTTTCAGGATTATTTGGATGAAGTGACAAACCTACATGTGAGACACACACGGATAAAACATTTATTTCTGTCTCCACCTACCTAAGTGTCATCAAACTAAATGATTCGCTGTTAATTGCTCAGAATCAGCAACATACTGTACAGTAACACTGTTTTAATGGTGACTACACCTTGTCTTCTCCAATATCGTTCAACCAATAGAAGAGGCTCCTGCAGCTGGTATTTTCTTTAAAAAAAAACACTATAATTATTCAAATTGTTCACAGTTTATATTAATAAAATGATTTGTTGCCTTAGAGGATATAAGAGATGCCAAGGATTTTAAAGCTTGTGTATTTCTTCCCTCATACAACCGCAACACATCCCGAAGTCAGAAGACCCCTGGAGCTAATGCTGCAGCAGTTATAACTGCAAGATTCACAGTCTTTATAATCAGGCAGCTCATTTGGATATGCATCAGTCATGCTCCGGGCTACTGTTTAGAAACACTACACTTCCTCTGTGAAAATGCATGATTTCTGGTTTAACATTCAAATTAGGTAGTTTCTACAACACTCAAACAAAGTGGGCAAAACTGGCAAAAAAAGAAGAGTGATCTTTTTGACTAACAGTAATATAAAACTGTATTCATTTCATGAAATTGCAATGTTAATTAATTACTTGCTTGTAATGAAGTCAGACTACCCCACTTTATATCATTCATAAATATAAATAATGTGTGTGTGTGTATATATATATATATATTTATATAGACAGATAGATAGATTACCCATTTGTCGCTGAAGAGAAAATGTGACACATATTGATTCTAAATGCCCCATTAAGTTAATGCATAATTTGGTAAATAGCATTCGGGATATGCACTGCACTGATTTCAGCTTGATAGATAACTTATTCAAATGTTGATATAATTAGAGTTCATATATTTCAAAACAGTATAGCCTCGAGATCCTTCATCAGCCCCCTGTCACGCCCCGTGTCTGTGTGAATGGTTGTTTCGTGTTTTCTGTTGCCTGTCTAGTGCTTTCTAGGTTGTGTGGTTTATTGCCTTAGTTCTCCTGTGTTTGAGTTTGTGTCCCGTCTCTGCCGCCCTCGTGTTTCCCTGATTGTTGAAGTGTTTTCACCTGTTACCCTGTGTTCACCTGTGGTCCATCCCCTTGTTAGTGTCCTGTGTATTTAAGTGTGTTCAGTTCAGTGGTTCTCTGTGGCGTCATTGTCGACGTCTATGTGGTGTGTCGCGAGTGTGGATGGTCTCTGTTTTGTTGCTTTCATTTCTTCAGCTCCCTGGTTGCCTTACTTTTTGTAAGCGCCTTTTTGTTGCTATCTACATTAAAGCCTGCTCATTCCCGCAGTACGCGTCTGGGTCCCTCTTCCCCTCCTCCCCACCCTGCCGTTCCTGACACTCCCTAAAGGGATCCTGCAGCAGCACTGCCCTCTGAGAATTTCAACATTATTGACTCAAAATCAAATGGAGAGCATGTAAGTCATTAGAAGTTATTTCCTATCTAGACGTATATAATTTATTATGTGAAAATTAAATTGAGGAGAAGTGACTCTGAAGCCTGAGTTTGACCGGCCTTTCTTTGTGAGAAATGTTTGCTTATAAATAAAAAATTACCTGATGATGGCGTTAGATCAATTTAAGTGATCATCCAAGTCAGTAGGATTCTTAAAATGTTGAGATATTTTACAGGATGTGAATTCCTTGACCTGCTGCTGCTGCTCAATTAAAGGTCAGGGGTTCGATAAGGTCCCTGGTGTCAGAAGCAAGCACTCTGACACGCAATGTTAGGATCAAAATCTTAATTAATTAGCAAGGGACTAATTGGGAAAAATGTTATAGGTGTGCAATTTTAATAAAGTGCAAAAATGACATGGAGACAAGCTCGGATCACTGATGTCAAAATTTGTGTGGCGATAAGAGTTTGTTTGTGGTGCAGAAACTATATTTATTCATCAGAAGCTGAACCGCTGCATGCTTATTTTACAGGACGAAAAGACCGAAAAAAGACAAGAAGTGAGACATGAGGCTGAGTGTATGATAACAATCTGAGAACAGAACAGGCTTGTGGTTAACTGTGTAGGTTAATTGTTTATTTGCTCTAGTGGCTGTAGTCTGTTTAGATTATTGTTATCAGGAGGAACTGAAAATTCAACAGCCAAGGCCTTTAAGAGCCCGGCTATCTGCAGGCTGTGCATATTGCACTATCTTCAAATATAAAAGGGTGGATGCTATTAGAGGCACGGTGTAATACTTTGAGACACCAGAGGGATTGGCAAGTGTGACATGGAAAGAGTGTGATGCTTTCATTCTTTGGCAAAGGAATTTTGACTGGGTGTAGACCCGCAGGCTCGGCGCAATGATGTGATGAGAGTGACAGTTGACAGTTTGTTGAGCATGTGAATTTTGCTTGGCTTTATAAAGTGTCCAGAAAGGTATATAGCAAGTATAGACGGAGAAAGATGGTCTATATTCTGATGAAAAAGCTTTTAAACATTCATAACTCCTATGTAATAAACACGGTGCTTATTAGCTGTGCCAGGAATTGAGTATAATGTTAACATAGGAGTTGTACCTGTTAATTCAACATTTGTACCATGGCAATGACCTACATCATTTTGTGTCTTTTGTCTCTCTCAACAGTAAATCTTTATCTGACAAAAGGTGATTGCATCTCGCTGACAATGCTTGTGTTGTGGTGTTATTTCAACACATGTCTTTTAGTTGCGTAAGATTGTTGAGTAAGTAGCATGTTTGCTTTATAATAGAGTCATAGTAGTTTTGGCAGCTGAGCCAGGCTCATAACCCTGCATGACAGTGTCACATTTCAGCCAATCACTAGAATCTAATTAATATTGGTTATATGCACATAAAGCCCTCCTGCTATTTCGTCTAATGAAAGCAGGCAGCTCCCTTGTTTCCTCCCCTCCCTGCGCTGTGTTCTCATGACAACAGGCTCCCAGTCCAATACCGCCAACTGCTTTGTTGCCGTTAGGTGCGGTGCATTTCAGGCTCTCACGGTTCCCTCAAAGCCTCACAATTGCAGTCGAGAGATCAAAACAATCCATATCTATGCTATTTCTGTGGCTGCTGCTTCATTACAATGAATTCTTTAAACGTATGGGCATGACTCTTGATTTTGTTCAAACGAACGAGTCTGGGTGAAACCTCCTGATCATAAGTATTAATTGCAGATTATTGGGGTTCCTGATACCATAAGTATTACTAACTGCTGAATGAATGATGAATGGGTAAAACCCACTTTATACTTCCTTTCCTCTGCATGGTAGATGAGCTTAGTAAACAAAAAAACATTATGCCCATCTTGTGCGCTGAATGTGTCTGCTGGACCAGATTAGTTGGTCCCTGCCTCTCAGCAGAAGATGGGTCCAGATGCAGAGCTGCTTGTTCTCGTAGAGTGAACTAAGAGGCAACACACCATTTGATGAGGACGAAAAGCCTTAAAGGGAACAAGGTTATTTCCACAAGTCAAGTGGAAACTACCCAGGCAGACCTTTCAAATTAAGTTGTCTGCCACCTTAACTGATATTTCAGCAAGAGAATCCATTCCTCAGTGCTGTCTTGACACATACAGCATCTGATAGGACTAGCTGTTAGCTAATAAATCTGTAGAATTTGCGAGGCTTCCTATGAAAAGTTTTCCTCCAAAGAGAAAGTGAGCATTTTCTTCAGCACCACTGGCAGAACACTGACGGTTCTGCATGAGCTGTTTATGAAGCCCACTCTGCCTCTGTGGAGTGAAAGCTTTTACAGGGACATATCCACTCCATTAAGGCATGACCATGACATCCCTGAAGGACATCCAAGGACAGCCGAGTTGCTTCAACTCCTTTAGCCTCATTTCTCTTGCTCTCCTGTGCAACCACACACTTTGGGATGATTGTCTGTCTTTGTTTCTACCGAAAGACATGTCTGTTTGCATTCTGAATGCTGAAAAACAAACCTCTGAGTTGTTTAGCTTTTACGAAGTGGATTAATTAGGAAACATGTATGCACCCTGTGTTGATGTCACTCTGCATCTCATCAGTATCGGTGCAGAGGAGCTGCAGCACTTACCATGCATGCAAACATCTTACATACATAATTCAAGATCACATCCACTAGCCATTTGAATGTCCCTCAGTTGTACTATCCATTGCACTAATCCGCCCTCATTCAAACATCATCCTCTCTCATGGACTCTTCCCTGTAGCCACACACAAGCCTAAGCTTTGCACTGTCAGCTTAAAGCAGGATCACACAAGGCTGTCATCGTGGAGATGTGATCAAAGCGGCTCGCACTAGGCCCAGATCCACCATGCCAATAGAATACCTTCAGTGTGACTTTACAGTGAAAGACCTCAGCAGGGGACGCCAAATCCTACTCATTCATAATACAGTAGATGGCCTCTCAACAATTACCAGCAGGCTTCTGAACTTCTAGGACAGGCAGAGTAGGACAGAGGTTAGGATGAGAAACATAAATAATGCAAATCCATGGAAATAGTAACAAAATGGTTACCCTATATGTATATGATCTACTAACAGAAACAGCAATGTTGGTGGTTTACAACTAGCGCTGTTGTACTGAAAGACTAATCAGCTAGCGTGTTTTAACCTGGAATGTGTAGTGTTCAAAAGAACTGTTCATGTGTAGGTGCACTGTATATATCAGACACATAAGAGCACAGCACTGCCTTACTGCATGAGTGCTAATTTGAGCGTGAGAACCTGAGCGCTGGCCCATATCAAACATATGGAGACCAGGAAATTATTTGTGCAAATTGCACCCTATAAAAAGAAACTAATAAAGGGGGCTTAGTGAAGCAAGCTGCATTTTACCGTACACTACACCTTGAGACAGTGACAGAGAGCTCGGGAGATAGGGAAGAGTTAGGCAATTGTGTTGTCGATGATTGTACCCAACTTCCTCAATTCATCATTTATCTTGTTCCAAGAGGTGTACACAGACTTTACTCCTGCAGCCTGGAATAGAA
Source organism: Gadopsis marmoratus (assembly GCA_036023855.1). Taxonomy (NCBI): domain Eukaryota; kingdom Metazoa; phylum Chordata; class Actinopteri; order Centrarchiformes; family Percichthyidae; genus Gadopsis; species Gadopsis marmoratus. The sequence continues at coordinate 13,021 of JAVQJF010021857.1, forward strand.
ACTGATGCTGCATCCACATGTAGTATACTTATCCATACTTATCCATTTGATAACAGACAATGATGGAAAATGAAGTCTACTTTAGCAAACAACATATTTTTGGCTTGCTTACCTGGTTCTGTACTATATTTACACTTACAGTTAGCAGCATCTCCTTACAGTACCTGGACCCTAGTGACATGTCATTAAGCATAGAGTATTGCCATAAGGAAAGATCGCTGCTGGTTGTAATGCATCACCACATCAAAGCTTTTTGAGAATCACCAGACACCACATTCAGACCTTGAAGTCATAGGAAAGCTAAAATTATGTGCATATGTTTACATGCAAACACAAAGTTCACTAGGCCGTTCTCTTGGAGCATTGCCTCTGTAACTAACGCTGGTTGATTAATGGAGGTACCCAGTCTTGCCCGAGGAGGCGATAAGCAGCCTATCGCTGCTCTAAAGCCATTCTCCCTAACCTTGAGAGAGAGCACTGTACATGGAAATTGACCTAGGGCTACTATTAGCTCGGGCCTCTCTCGTTTGGCCCAGCTTCTGTGGCTTACATTCACATTCACAGCCTCAAGAGCCAGCAGTCGAGGAATTACACTGGAGATGTACAGTATGTAACTCGAAAATTCATCTTACTCATAATCACCTGAGCAAATGATTTTCAAAGGGTCAGTTCACATAACACATGAGGAAAACTTGTGAACAATCGGAGAAAGGGTTGAGGCGATGTATTGAGTATATTGTCTGGATTGGGGAGACCTGAGCAGATAGAGGGATGCATATATTGAGTCTATTGTCTGTTCCACTCTCCGGAGTGGAAGGTGGTGGTAATGCACCAAATGGATGCCAACCGCCAAAGAAGAAGAAGAAAAAGAGAAGAATTTTATTTTTGTTTTTCTTACCAAACTAAGTTTTGTATTTCCTCTGTTGCCAGTGGAGACACTGGGAAATGCTAGTAGCAGTATAAATATACTTTTTTAATACATTTGTTTGTATGAATTAATGAAACAGATATAATAGCTGTAATGTTAACTAGTGAACTTTAGAGATGCTGGTAGGCAGATTTCCCCGTTTCCAGTCTTTGTGCTAAGCTAAGCTAACCAGCTGCTGGCAGTAACTATATATATATATATATATATGAGAGTGATATCAGTCTTCTCATTTTATACTCAGCAAGAAAGCAAATGTCAAATTTTGGAGTGTTTCTGGCCCCAATCCTGCCAACTGTGCAGTATATTTCTAGGAGACGCATTTGGATGGCTAATCGGATGCAGAAAGATGGTAACCGAAAAGATTAGATTTGATATATTGGCTGAAATCACCATTTATGCTACAAATGTATTTGAATCGTATTGCAGTTGTACCTAAAAATCATGGCATCCAGTGTATTCTGCACAGCAGGTCACCCTAATGTGTTCTTTAAATATTTCAGCTGCTCTTTCACAGGTGTTCTAACTAACACTAATAGGAAATCACATTGTGTTTTTAATGTAATTGTTAGCAGCCTTATCAATGCACTTTGAAAATTCAAATTAACCCATATTCTACAACTCATTTAACTAGCTTAAATAGAACAATTTACTCAGGGGGCTGTGATTCCTTTTATGTCCTTTATTATTAATGAAAATGGCGAGAAAGATGAGTTATCTCTATATGACTTGAGTTTGATTTTAATGGTATAAAATCCTTGGGACTCTATGATGTTCTGATTGCAGCAGAGCAGAACGCTGCCATTGCATTGTTATTCAGCTGTCTCGTCTACACAAAAGGTTTGCCATGCGCCCTGGCAGTGCTCTGTTGGCTCCCAACAGCAGAGTGGCTGAAAGGTCAGCCTGTCTGTTCATCTCACAGCATGAAAGAACAGCAGCAGCACGGTAATATCATGTGAACCAGCCGTGCTTCACACGTTACACAATAGAATATGTAAGGCCTTATCATTAGTCAGTGAATGAATAGAGTGTCCTAAGTGGTAGTATACACTGTCTAAACAGACAAGTGTGTTGCCATACAGGTATAAACGGATTAAATCAGAGTATTCCTCCAGTTGCTGTGACATGCACTGAAGCAAAGACGACATATTTATTTTTTATTTGATAAGCAGTGTGTTATTCTCTTTGACAGCTAAAAGTGGTATGGTATTAAGAAATGCACTGTGGCTTGGTTCACATGTGCATTTCTATTACGCTGTCAGCATGTAACCTTTCATACACAAAACCAGACACATCTGTCATTTTTATGCCACAGACAAAGAACCCTTTGCCCGCTGAAGGATCCTCTGCTGCACATGGGAGAAAGGTCTTAAATAAAGACGATACTGTATTCACACATTTCCTGCCCCACGTTGGGAACTTTGCTAAAAAGCAGGCAATAAAAGCTCAGTTATAGCCCTCCAGATCAATATGGAGTGCAGTCAGAAGGTATTACGACAGTGTGGCATTTTTGTTGTTTTGACTCCAGCATATTGGATTAGAAATGAAATTATTACGAAGCGGATAAACCTGACTTTCATCTTTAATTTCAGGGTGTTTAGAAGATCTTCCATAGAATAACAATCTAGGCTTAAACACGTTTAAATACATAGCACACCCAATATAGGGGGGCAGAAAGTAATTTTCAGAAAGTCAATCTAGATTTTAATAAAGTCAGCATATTTGGTTGCAAACCCATGCTTGTTTCATGGGATTTGTGCATTCAGTCTAGTCTTGAATCAAGAACATTTCTCTGCCAAGAACATTTCTCTGCCATTCGCCTTCGTCTGTACATTTAGGATTATTGTCCTACTGCATACTGTATTGCTTTAAAGTTGGGTGATACTGTATATAAAGTGCTACAGTTCCTACCCCGTTAACCCAGTATCGATGTGTGCACCCTCCTACTGAGGTGATACTATAACCTCATAGAAATTGTTTCATTTCAAATCCAATATGCTGGAAGTGCCAAATCAATAAGAAAACATATTACCATTTTAATGAGACTTATGACTTATCAGTGCTGGTGAGTCATTGCTATACATTGAACTGTGTCTGTTTCATCACTGGAAAGTCCGATACTTCACTAAGAGTCCTAACATATACTAAAGACTAAAACTCGCATGAAGATTACGTTCATCTTAAAACATTAAGATGTTTGTGTAAGGTTTAACTATAGTATCCGGGTGCACAAGATAGTCCCAAATGGTTCACTGTTAGTTAAGAGTGATCTGGAGTACTACTCTTGATTTCGATATCGATGTGTGTACTTGATCATTGTCTCGCACAAAAGAAACTAAGGGAGAATACAGAAGAAGCACATCAACTCTGAGAATAAATTGTCCCTACATCTCCATTTGCTCAACCAATTCCAAGAACTCCTAGAGAGGCGATGCAGTGACATCAGAGTAAACCATTTACAGTTCAAGATTGGCTGATTCTCCCTGACAGAATCAAATTGCCAGCTGAACAGTCTCTCACTGTAGCCATGCTTCTGTTACTTAGTTAAGGAGCTTCCTGTTTCTTTTTGTGCCCTCACAAACAGAACTCTTTACTGGCAGTGGATCCACTCAGCCTGAGCCTCCAGGGACAACACTTTACTTTTAATTACGGTGGCTTGATATGAGCTGTACATGAAGATATATTGGTCAATAAAGTATAAGTAGGACACATAAAGAACCTTATGCAGAAGTAAGGTGACGTTTGTTCAAGTTTATGGAATTACATCCGCATGAGCTTGCAGCAAAAAGTACAGCATTTTGTACGCAGTGTCTGTACTCTTCTGCTCTGATCAATAAAAGTGGTGAGATTGGGCATTTATAATTATAAAGAAAATTATCTCTGTGCTGTGTTCATTAAAACATTAATTACACTAATGAGTCTGAATTTGCACACAAGCCTATTTATAAAACATTAAAAAAATTTTAATTACTTAATTACAAAAGGAGTGGGTTCCTTTCAGGCCATTAATAAAGCTATTACAGAAATTTCCACCTTCACCTCAGTGTGGAGATGGAAAATGGAGGACAGAGATGTCTGTGTCTGTGCCATGGGCCGCGGTGAAGAGGAAGGACATGAAAGAGGAGTGAGGAGTGGGTCAGATATACCTCCAGTGTGCCTCAGGCTATGCCCTCAGCTCTGTTCTGATGGCCCCCTACGCTGTCAGACTCCTGCAACTATCACACACCTTTCAAATTTCCACTGATTCCCTTTGTAATATTCCTCATCAAGCAAAGTTTTAGTTTAACTCATAGTAACTTGCAAATGTGTGGTATTCATTTAAAATTCTATGGTTTACACCAGTATATTCTTGATATGAGACAATAATGTATGTACACTATACAGTAGCATCATTTCTATTGGTTTTGACAGAACTGTATTCACCAAATTACCTGCTACAATGAATGCAAGCAGGTAAACGACTGTAAAGGTTGTAAACACTTACTTCAGAGTAAGTTTGGCTAACATTGGGGTTTATTTAAAAACTGTTTCTTGACCTTTTGAGATGATCAGAACGACAAAAATACAAACCAAAATTGTAAAAAACAAACAATACATTTTTGATATGGCATCCTGTCCTGAGCAAAGTATTGACAAAGGAGTATGCTGTGTAAAAATGCTGCAATTTGGATTTACGCAATGACAATTATAGTAGCAATGGTGACTTGTAATCCGAAAAAACCTGATGCATTACTGATATGAACAAGTCTGGAGACTCCCTCTCTTTGCTTTTCAAAACTCTAAATATAAATATAATAAATTTCAATGTGGATTTTCAGATATCATGGATTCAAATTGAAGACTACTTTGCCTAACATATGTAGTTAATTATGAACCCACGGGTTTCCTGGCCAGTATATAAAAACTCACTATCAGTTGTCTAAGATTTCATGACAGGAGCGCTAAACTTTTTATTTATTTATTTTTCTTCACAAATCAGTGCAACATATGCATACAGTATATTACAGTTGTCACAACGGACACTGACATTGTCCCATACTACAACATATCTGTGCCGCACTGCGTCATCCATATGGTCCGCCAGTATCAAAATGTTGCAGTCTGTCCAAGAATGTGAGCTGTGTTGTATGTGTGGTGTGGTTGTTGGTATGACAGGGCGGTGGAGAACACCATTATGTGTGATGGCAGCACAAATTGTGATGTTGCCGCCACGTTGGCCAGGAACATCTACAATGGCTCTGTGACCAATGATGTGCATTCCACTGCTCCTGGTCTTTGTGAGATTGAAGCCAGCCTCAATGAAAATAAACTAATGTAGAATCACATTAGCATAAATTTCCAGTACGCTCTGAAAACAAACGAAAATTCAAATAAATCAGTAAGTATGGTGTAGTCCAGTACACTGGGGAAACACGCTGTACTATGGTTAGTGGACTGTAGACAGTCTTGTACTTACGTCCACATATTCATGTTGCAGATATTTGATTATTTCAGAATTTCTCTGAAAAGGCACCCGGTGCAGCTGCTTCATGTGCACTTGGTTTCGATGGCGAATACGGGCCAGTGTGGAAAGGCTGACATGCCAGATTTGGTTGAAAATTGTGTTGTCCCTTGTGATGTGGCTTTGACTCTCTCTCAGTCTAATTGCATTATTTGCCAAAACCAAGTTGATCATTGCCACTTCCTATACCTCAGTGATGAATCGAATCCTTCCACCATTATGTCTTTGTCTCTCAGTCCTTTAGGAAAATCAAAAATATAGTGATTCGCCAGTGTAGCCTAAAGAGGGTTTCTTTCCATCAGTAAATTGTACAGGATTCTATTCCAGTTATGACATGGCAGCCACTCATGAAGTAAATAGGTGTCACAACAACCGATGTATACAGTATGATTTGTCCTCCCCCTCCCCACCCTTCCTCTTCCTCTTCCTCTCGCTGCTCTGTTGGCTTCCATTGTTGTTCTTGAAGAGGTACTCACTTGTGGTCTTTTTATAGTTCTCACATTTTGACTGATAAGTTGACAATTAAGCAATTAGGTGTTTTGCCCAGTGGCACTTTGAATGGCGGTGTTTTGAAATGTCAAACGCCTGTGTCTTACGTAGAGAACTGTTTGTTGCAAAAAGTGCCATGTTGAATTGCAAATTGGGTGCAAAGCAGAAAATGTGTTTAAAGTTTTGGAGACTTGAGCTGAAGTTTTGCTCTCTGAGTGTCAGTTTCAGTAACTGTGCATTATGTGTCATTTTAGCGTGCTGAAATGTTAGCTAATTTTATCCATCTTAGAATTTACACTGTATCCACCTCAGCTGCAAGTAAATGTGTTTAGACGTTAACTAGCAAATGTGACCAGCAAGTCAGGAAAAGTGTGAATGAACGTGACGTAAATTCAAATAGTGAGCAGGCTGCAGAGCCTCGCTGTCATGCTCTGTGGAAGGGCTGAGACTGTGACAGACGCTTGATAAAGTTAATTAAGGCGGACAAATAATTCGAAATTATTGCAGGGCGGCATGTGTGCCTGTCTCCCAAAAAAACTGCACCCTCTTTCAAAGATTCATTCCTACTGATTAGTAACTTATAAGTAGAAGTTGCTAATCACCTTTCTTAGACTTCCTGTCAATCTCACATCAGCTTGTTGCCGAACAGTATTCCCCAGACCTCCAGAACATCAGAGGAGACATATTTGTTTGTGTTCTTGCATCTGTTGGTTCTGCTACAGGCTGCTGGATTTGGAATATTAACTAATGTTTTGGTATCGTTGCAGACATCAATTACAGATCATCTGTGCTAATGAGCTTCAGTTTCCTTCTGCTGAGAGTGCGGCGTGGAAGGTGTGATGAAAGAACATCAAGAGGCACGAGGAACTGATTGTATAATTGAACTTAGATATCTGTTAATTTTGCCTAAATCAATTCGCTTAATGCAGAGGTCTGTACTTAATCGGTGACTGGCTTGCAAATGTGTCCATTTTCACACCTGCTCTTAAAAGGATTCTACAGAATTAAGAGCTGTTTTAACATGCAATGCAATACTCTTGGGTCATTTACATGCTGGTGGAAGATACTCTTAAGGTGTATTTATTTAGAATTCAGATTCCTGTGTCACTAATTCCCACAAATTGCATTTTGGCACATTGGTTTGCATATACTCATAATCATCAGTCTCCCACGTGTCATCTTCCCAAGGCTTTGATGGATTGCTCCTCTTGGTAAACAACAAAGTATATCAATGAGCAAAGAGATGTGAGAGATTGAATACAGTGGGAGGGGAGGAGCTGGTTACCTCTGATCTTTCTCTTTCTGTCGATTGAGAGGGCGCCATTTCCCAAAGGCCCCTTAGACTCCTGTATGCTAAATTCTAAGACAAATTTGGCATGTTCTCAAAGGCTGTCGAATACGATGGGTGCCAATTCAAAAAAAGGATACTCACTGTGACTGCAGCTGTGTGCTTACATGCCAGAAGGTGGAGTTTTGCAAAACTGCAAAATGACAGACAAAAAACAATCCCAATAGTAAAAAAGCAAAGCGCTCTGGCATTGACAGATAATAATGCAACAAATCCCAAAAAACAACACACTGTGTGTTGTGTGTAACAGCAGATGAGGAGGGGAGTGTGTGCCAGCTGGTGTGATAGCCTTCCAAAATAAATTTGTGTGTATTTTTCACATATTCCACCTCAGGCGAACAGTATCATAGATTCTCTACATGTTAAAGTTGAACTGAAATATGAATTCTTCTCACTTTCTGTGTGAGGAAATATAAATTACAGTATGACACTGCAGTTATTGTGCATATTCTAAAGTTAAATATAAAATGCTCAGATAGGATTAAAAGTGGTTTTGTCACATATTTGTGGAACCAGTGACTCTGGGTGAAAGTTTTCTTTGGCAAGAGACTTGCTGTTAATCTCTGTAGTGGGTCGACTACAGAATGTCGTATATATACACAGTATACTGTAGATTATGTCCTATGGACACTGGTACAGGGCATTATATTCCTTTTTTCAACAAGTTCACATAGCGTTACATTATTTAACCCATTAACTATTTATGCATTTCTGTCCCTTTACAACATTTAACATTAGGTTATGTTTGTTTTCCACTCTGTGTGGAAGCTAGTTAGCCTAGCATGCCCACAAGTTCAATTTTATTTTATTTATATAGCGCTATATCATAACAGAGTTATCTCATAGCACTTGTTAATATAGACCAAGTCTAGACCAACTCTATATGTATAGACCCAACAATTTCACCATGAGCAGCGCTAGTCGACAGTGGCAAGGAAAAACTGCCTTTTAACAGGTAGAACCAGGCGACCGAGTGTCTCCCACATACTCTTCTTATCGAATGGAGGGGGTGTCCTGCTAATGTTAGCTGTCTTTCATGGGTCCAGATGTGGTGATAGTATATGACCAGACTGTCAAAACTCACAGCAACACGTAGTCCTATAATCTCAGCCCTCCGTACATAATTAAAAGAATCATGACACGTAAGTAACAAAGGAAGTCACAGATGTTTGCAAGCAATGGCTAACGATATCAGTCCCCCCGCCTGGTTAACTGCCTGTGTGGCCGGTTTAAATGAAGATATTATAAACAATATTATGTCCCTGTCCACACAGATATGGCCCCAATCATATAACCAGTACTGACAATGTCAGTACTTTGTCAGTGCAAAAACTTCACACCCCCTGAAGAACACCAATGTAGTTGGTGCTATCAGCAGGTGTACTGAGCTCGAGTAAGTCACTGTGTTTATACAGGTAGGTAAAACCATACTAAATCAGACATGTACATGTACATGATAACTGTCAGGTGCAAAAGTGCATTGCTCATATATCAAATAAGCTGCAGTACGTTTTACACATACAGAAATTTGCTATATTGTTTTTAGAGCATTGTGAATGGAATTGAAAATCTACAATGTGAAAAAAGCAAGTCTTAGTGCATTCAGGGGCTGACTCATAGGATGGATTTCTTTCCACACAGCCTGGATGTGATTCATCCTCCAGTCAGTCCATCTGCCCAAAATGGACATAATTTAAAACAACAGGTAAGTTGGAAACATGCACCACAACTCCACATGTAAAAACCATAAATAATCACATGATGCTGTTAACCAATGCAAGCTAGCAAGATACTGTATGGCTGGAAGCATCAAACCTGCACTGCAGGGTTTCTTTTTGGTCACAAATCCACCCTATTGTCTCCAACATTGACTTTAGCTATTTTGATTGTAGTATACAGCTAACTTTAGGCTCCATCGGCTACTTTTATACAGCAGTGACCTCACATCTAAGGCAGTCTGACAGACCTTAACTCCTGTGAGTCAAGTACGTATGAACATTAAAATGCCTCTGAGCAGTCTCTGATATCACTCTGCTCAGGTATTAAGCACCACTGAATAATCACATTATACAGCCTGAATACATGTAAAAATGTTTTTATGGGGTGTAACTGACTCACTGCATTTACATTATACCAAAAAGACATTACAATTCTACAGAACCCTTGCAATAAATTTATATGCACTGCATGCATAATTATATTACCTCTGGAGAGGGTACCAAGGATACATTTTGTCTGTATTTTTGCAAAGGAAACCTTGCTATTCAACTGATTCAAGGAGCACCAATCCCTGATCGCCACCATGGCAGCAGTACGAACACATGCAAGTAGATATACTGACCCTGCAAGCAAGCAGGGTCAGTATATTGTCTTGTCTTGTCTTATTGTCTTGTCTTATTCCTACATTGTATCAGCTATTGCCACGACTTTGAAAAGACCTGTCAATACAGATTTGGATACATGCTGTTCCACACTGACAGGATGAAAACATTCATTCTTTCCCACATCAAAAGAAAAACGAAACAAAAGCAGATGACGTAATGTCAAATCGTGACTGTTTTGCTGTTTTTCTTTCTCTCAAAATGTCTATTTATCATTATTAGTAGGAGGAGTGGACCAATAACTCCAGCTCTCTCTGTTTGAGATGTCCACGGGTCTGACCTGTTTACTGCCTTCACTGCAGCTCTGTCTGCCATGCCTAACAGAGTTATCCATCTTTTAGCCAGCATCCTGCTCCCACTCGCCTATTTTCTTAATGATCACCTACCCCGAAGCACTAACTCACCATGGAAGGACGTGGAAGTGCGATCTGCCTCGCTTGTTTCAGTTTTTTCTCACTGAATGACTTACATTTTCCACCTGCTCTATAATGTCTCTATTAATATGAATTCAAAAGATGTTCATGAGAAATTAAATTCACATTGACTCAATAATCATGTCTTAACAGAATTCCAATCAATCAAAATTGGTGACTCATATAAGGTGAAACTATTACTTTAAAAGACACAGAAGGTGCTCCTGAAACAGGCTTTGGGTGTTGCAGGTCCTCTTTGTTGACTACATAGATTTTCTCCATGCTCCACTGCACAACTGCAGAGACGTCGGTGAAAAACGCTTTTGTTTGGCAGTGTCATCCTATTGATTTGTGTGTCTCTCATTCTTGTTCATTGGCTCTTCTTTTGCTCTTCTTTTGTGAATTTTACCCTCCTTGGTGGTAAGTCAATGTGACAGGCGTGGTTCCTACTTGATGTCCTGTCTGTGTTGAGGTGAGAGGCAAAGCCCGGAGCCAGCAGCGGTGCTGGTTGTCTAAGTTGGTTTAGCTTTAAAGCTTTGTCTGCATTAGGGCGAGTGATTGTAGCTGTGAGTGCCAACGATTCTGCAGCCACAATATAGATGAGCATTTTTGGCTCAAATCAATTTAATGACCATTACACTCAATTACAGAGAACAAAATGTGTAGTTTAATGAAATCAGCACTGCTACTGCCATGCTAGCACTTTTTCCTGTAGACTGAGCTTTAATCACAGTTAAACGCATAATTATTCCCGCTTGTGTCACATGGTCCATGGTGTGTTAGGTGCGCATGGCTTTCACTCGTGCACAGTTCACATTAGAGTTCAAGGTGGGGTTTTTTGTGCCAATATTCAGGTGCAGCGTACCTTAAATCTTTGGTTCAGTGATTTGCTCAGTGTGAAGAGGCTGAGCAAGAAAGAAGCCTGCTATTATCACACCACAGTCACCATGTTGGAAATGGGAAATGCATCACTGAGAATTAGCTGTTTATTTGATTTGATATTTTGTGGTTGAATAGGACAATCAGCTTAGAGAAACACCAAAATGGTTTTTTGTGCAACATAAAGCAGAGTGGGATGATTGTGGCAGCTTTTTGCTGCTTGACTTGACTGCTGAGGAGTTGGATATGAGTCAGTCATTAAGCCACTAATGCTTTTGAGACTTTGTGCTCTTAAGCTCAATATGCCCAGAAAACCCACCAAGATTCATGTTTTTGCCTTATTTTCTATCTGACTGGCTGTTTTGCAACAGAAGTCATTCCTTTCTGCAGTGACAAAGAAATAAAAATTACACAAAGTATAGGAATTATCTGTAACTGTGGGCAATAGTGTATTGGCAATAAGTAGAAGGAACCAAGCATTATAATTGAAAATTATAATAGTAGTAACATGTTCAAGTTTTAAGAGTTTCTGACCATTCCACTGAATGCATCACATAAGGTTCAAGTGTGAAACAGTATGCAAGTGTTAACCTGTTCTACACTGTATAAGGAGCAAAGATATTGTAAGTAGTGTGCAGCAGTAATGGTGACTTTGATTTGTTCACAACAGATGTTCAAGCCGCAAATGGTCCCTTGATTGTTCCTCCAACACACACACACACACACACACACACACAGTTCCATTCACCACCAGAGGCTACGATACACAGCCATGAAACCCACAAATAGCTTCAGCTAAATAAACAGCAGATGAATGTCAACCTGATTGTCTCTGAAACCAGTTTGCTCTCTAAATGAAATGTGGGATTCAGTGTGACATTTACTGATTTGTAGCATGCTATTTGTGTCTTAATATTACACCAATACTTTGGGATGGCACTCAACAGCAAATAATGAGGGGAAAAGGGTTATGTCTTGCAAAAGATTACAATTGTGAACATGATTCACCCACTCACTGCTCAGAAACTCTTAGATTAATTCACGGATAAATCATAGGGTTAGTATAATGTTGCCTCACATTTAAATGCCCTTTTTCATTTCAATGCTGATACAATCACAGCAGGGTTACAAAAGCACATGCAAAGGAACCTTAGATTGTATATGGAGTCACGTCCATGTTTGCAGCTTCAGTGCTGTGTAATTGGGATCAGCCTTCAAAAAGGACCCGTTGGGAGCTCCAGACCTGAAGAAGCACATGGTCTGGGGTTGGAGGGGTGGCAGATCCCTTGATCAAACCCTCTTTTAACCTCAAAAAGGGGTTATGAAGGGTGACCACAGGGGCGTCCGCGCTGAGCTCTTGACCGCTGCCTTTGGAAAGTGGTTGTTATGGGATACAGGCCAGCGGACTGCAATCTGCTCCAAAGGCACATCTTATACACACTCTGCCTTGGTGATGACCTGATTTAAAGGCTGCCCTCCACTGTTTTTCAACCTGGTTGTGCGCATGTTTTCCTTAACCCAATTTAGCCTCACAGTGTAAGACACAAAGAGGCTAATGATTCGCCAAAGCTGCAGGCAAAATGGACCATATTAATGTATTCTTTATTTTAGAAAAGCCACAAACACGCCATTATTTGGATTTCAAATTTTTATGGGCAGACTGACATAGAAAATGCTCATTTATCACCTACTGCTGAAAACATAAAAATGGAAATGAGAAGATTTACATTCAGATTGTTATGGCAAGAAAGAATAAATGTAAAGGATTGTTAGATAAGTTTAAACCTACACAGAAACAGTCAAGGCATAGTCATCATGCTGTAGGTGGGTGCTGAGGGCTGAGAGGGCCGGCTGGTCAGGAGCAATGCTGGAAACAGCTGGTTTTGCCCTCAGGCAGCTTCCCAGGATCTGCAGCCAGCACAGATATATTTTTTATAGTTGGGTGAAGGCAAAGAGAAAATGACTGTGCTCTGTATACAGGGAGCCATTGGATGTTGGAATGCCAGAATAAGACGAGTAATGTCTTACTGTATTATGAGATTATAGAACTCACACATGATCACATTGCTAGGATTGTTTTTTTGTCATTTTAAATTTTGTTTAAACAGTATATTATCCTGAAGCACAACCTGCACAATTTTCTGCTTTGACTCTGTGACTGAACCTGTTGTCTATTTACAATTTCACAACCACTTGTAAAGTCTGCGTATTTGCCTTCTTGCTGAGAGTTAGATGAGAGGTTTGATACCACTCTCATATATTGTATATCTGTTAAATATGAAGCTAGAGCATGGATGTTGTTAGCTTAGCTTAGCATTAGTAGAACAAGAATTTTTTTAACACCTTGGTTTTTGTGTGGAGTAAACAAGCAAGATATAACGTGTTCATTGGTGAGCAGTACGTGGTGGTATTAGGTGCTTCTATTATTTGGATAGAGCCAGACTAGCTGTTTCCCAGTATTCATGCTACGTTAAGCCTACCATACCCTGGCTTTAGCTTTTAATTATCATTTATTTATTTATATTTACCATAAAAGACATCGGAGTGGTATCGATCGTATCATCTAACTCTCAGCCAGAGCAACAAAGCATATTTCTCAAAATGTTGAATTGTTCCTTTAACACAGTCCACTCGCATTTCATGCAGATCCTTTAACAGTTAATGACGTTAAAGAAACGTGTTTTTGTCACCCCGCCCCTCTTTGGCAATGTTCTCTATCTGTAATGCAGATAGAGTAATACAAGGATCAATATAAAACCTGTAGGAATGTGGTTGTAACGTCCCTCACAAACTAATCAGTCAGATCATCACTAATCAGATCATAATAAGTAACCTTGGATGCCTTTTGAAATAGTATTTATTGGTACAGGTCATTCACATGATGTATCAAAGTTAGATCAGTAGTAGTAAAACATAAATAGTGTCTTCCTTGTCCTTCCTCAGCACACAGTGGGCCTGTGGAGAAGGTGATCATCTGGTTGCTCTCTCTGAGCTGTCATGAGGAAAGCATTGCTGCTGCTGCTGCCGCCTCCAGACTCCAGGCAGGGCAGGCTGCCACCAAGTTGATAAAGTGAGCCATTTTGCACACAGGCAAGATTACTCTCAAGGACAGAGATTAAAGTGGCTTCTGTTTGAGTTGCAAAAGCACAAGCGCATGCATTGATACCGATACCCTTTTGAATTCACAGCAGCAAAGCATAAGAACATGCAGCTCCAATAACAATTTACCTGCTTGTGAAAAAAGCCTTGCTTTAAGGAACTCATTTGCAAAGAACCTCTCATTTCTGTACAGATGACTCTTGGTTCAAAGAAATTTAGCACCACCTGTGGCAACAGTTAGTATGATTACTGAGAGAATAATTTACCTTTATTTCAACTTATTTTCATAACTTTGACCACATATACCATCGGATTTGATGTTATTGTACTCACCAAAGTAAATGCCGATATGGCAACATTACTGCAATAAAGTATGACGTGGCAAGAACCTTGGGGAGTAGGTCGATCAGGAAGGTGACCTTTACAGGAGGTGGTAGGCAGATTTTCTTGGCTTCTAATAGACCCACTCTAGATGTTTCTCCCTGTCTCCAGTCTTTATGCTAACCTAAGATAACCGGCTCCTGGCTGTAGCTTCATATTGAATAGATATATCTTCTATCAATCTTCTGATTTAACTCTCTGCAAGAAAGTGCATAAGCTACAGTGTATAATGCATTCCCTTCCCTCTGAAAGATCTTGTGTTGGTGGTACAGTCTTCTCTCTATCAAAACCATTCAATTGTCTGGAAATAATGCTATGCTGCTCCTTGCTACTGTTATTTAGTGAATGTGCAGTAAGCAAAAGGACTTTGGATGTGAACATTAAGCTGTCCTATAATGATAAGGCAGTGAAGGGGAGACCACTGAGCAAAACAGATGTTTTTTCAGTGGAGGGTTGGAGACGATATTTCAGTTAGACAAGCAAGATAATTTGATTTGACATTTGTGCTCTCAGACAGCAGCCTTAACAGATATCAATTACAAGCATGGATTACTAGAAATTAATTCATTGTTGTACTTATAAATCTGAGTTACTCTCAAACTCTTTTTACATTGTTTATATTTGCAATGAAACTAAATCCCAGATACGTTGAAATTCACAATTCAGTGCTTTCTCATCAGACATGACATGCATGCATATTTTTTCCAGTAGCGCTCTTGAGAGGACAAACTGGAATAGAGAAATTCCCTTCAGCACAGAGTTAACGATTATACACTCTTGAAAGACTCAACACAGCACCCTCTCTTCTTGGCTGGTACTTATCAGAGCAGAAAGCCTTAATTAATTCATGGCTGGCTGATGTTCTGTTCAGACTGGTTGAGTTTGAATTATTGTGCATTGTTGAATATGTAAACAGCTGGCAACCAGACATGTTTTGATACATTGGGAATTAAATAGAGGGCCTGCTGACTTTTAAAAATAAAATTATTTGTGGTGCTGGAGTGTATTTAATTCTATATACTTTAGATTCAGATAAAAATGGTCAATAGCTAGAGGGGCATCTCTACGGTGGCCCTGAAGGTCAAAACACAACAACATTTCACAAAACGCAACATTTCACTCTTCTAGTTTGAGATTGGACCGAACCCAAGTCAATTCAGAGTTTATGAAATGTTTATGGCCAGTTCAGACCAAAGAGTCACAGCGATACAAAAATCATTATAGGGTGCTGCAGGGAACAGTAGCAGCAGTGTGGACCATCTCAGCTTGACTCAATGTCAGCTCGGCAACTCAGCTTGTCAAGTCGCCAGTGGCTGGTATTAGAACGTAAAGCACGTCACCTGTTCCAACAGCCAATCATCTAGTAGAAAAGCCTAGAAATCCAACTGTAGCAAGTAGCTCACTATCCTCATTCATTTTAAGACGCTACAAATTATATCCAGCAACAAAAAAGCCTGAAAAGCTGTTGTAAGGAAACGATACACCGTAAACTGGTAAGTTTCAGGACATTGCAGACCAGTGCATTTGGTTCGTCACTTGGTTCGTGGTTGTAAATAAACTTTTGGCCCTAATTCCATTTCCCCCCCATTGTAGTGATCCACAGATAGAAGGGAAACGACCAGGACGTGAAGGGACAGTCAACGAGAGAGAGGAAACCATAAACAGCTGTTTCGCCGCGCCTCCCCCTGCTGATTTTGAGTGGTTATTGTGAATGTTCTGATTAATAAATGTAAAAGATAGAAGTAATGCTTGTTTGTGACGACAGTTTTGTTTAGTTTTAACAAGCTTGAGTCGAGCTGAGACAGGCCAGATCACACCACTGCAACGTTTCCCTGAAATGTTCTAAAACATTTTATCCGGTCGGTCCAATCTGGCGCCACGCTGAATAAACTCTGAATTGACTTGAGTTCAGTCAAATCACAAACAAGAAGCATAGTCTCTCTCTTTCTGTAATCTGAAATATCATCTTGTTTTGACCTTCAGGGCCACCGCACATCTCTATGAACTGACTCTCTAATAATGTCTCACATTTTCTAATATAGTTTGCTTTTTGGGCAGTTTCTCCTTCTCCTCTCCTACTGCTTTGGCTGGGTTGGGAACAATGCCTGATGCTGGCCTGAAAAGCCCATTGAGATATTATACTGTACGTCAAATTGGTCTCTAGAAATAAAGGTGGCTTGATTCTTTGCCACTTGTCTGTATCTAAAGTTCCTCTACGGCCACCAATTTACTGCTCTACATTGCTGGATGTAGCACTCTGATTATAGAGTTTTTGCTGCACCATCCTCCGGCACACTGGGGTGTCTTTAAGCATTTGCCCAGTGGATTGCTGAAGCTATTCAATGCATTCCATTCAAATCTTGAATTGGATGAGTGTGGTACACATTCCCTCGACAGAATTCCAAAGGACGCCAGCCCACTCTTCATCTGAAAAGGAGATATTTAAATCATTCTGTCACACAATAGGTTTTTCAAAATAGCGATGACAGTTTGCTTTTAAAAAATAAGACATCTACTAGAAAGTTGAAGCTATGTGACCTTTGTCAAAACTAAAACATCAATGAGAGGGAAATCGAATTATGGGCTCCCACATTTACAGGCCAAAGTCTTCCTGGTGCTCATCAAATGTTATCACTGCTAAAGAGGTCACCTTATACCAAAATAACACTCTGCGCTCATTCCCTCTAAAAGAAGGAAGATTTATCCATGCATAATTGAGGGTTGGACCATATGCTTCAGTCTCAGTTCAAGGCAGGGTCACTCTGCGATGTCTGTGTGAACTATGGACTGATCCCTTTTAAATATGGAGACAAAGTGTCAGAGCATTAAACAATATGTGCAAGGGTAGAAAAAATAAACACCTATGTAAAAAGAACACACATACTGTATGCAGCATGTAAAAACCTTTTGTTTATGCGACCTGTCGATTTTTGCACAAGGGATGATATTTGACTGTTTCCCTTGACATATTAACTCATTTGACAATTTATTTTTTTGACGCACCTGCAATTTCCACACAAATGATTTGCTCTCATCGGGGCTCTGTAGGTGTTCTTGTGTTGTTTTGCAACTCACATCAAAATGCTGATTGTTAGATCTCTTTTATAGCTGACAAATGTTTGATTGATTGGCAGTTAGCCTGATACGATCCACCTTTTGTAGCAGTGCTTGTAGCTGTGATTGAATTACTTCAATGCAAATGGCCTTTTAGATGAAGTATGTATGTCAACATTTTGTCTAGCTCCTGTATGCAGGACACTGTATTTTATCACATACATAGTGACATAATCAGCACATTTGATCTTTTAAGCATACCATGGCAGGTTTTGCATATTACAAGTTCTATTGCAACTTATGACTTATATATGTAATTTAGTTTAATAATTTAATTTAGTGTTTGTAACATCATCAAATCCTTTGCAATGACCTTAATATTCAATGAGTAGTAAATGGGTGCCCATAACTATCAAATGAGAAATTTGTTCAAAATGTAACTTTACTTGACGCACCAAGTTCACTTTTTCAGCAGGAAACATAATTTCTTTCATTCTTATTCCTCACTTATCTGTAAACATCCAGTTTCAATTCATTTTTTTCAATCCCCGTTGTCGGTATGGGTGTCCTGCTGAAATCTGACCTGCATTTTCATATTCTATAAAATACATTATACATTACTGGATGAGCACATCATCACAAGAAAATGTGCTAATTGAGCTGCACTACTTATAAACCACATGTATATTATCACATGATCACGTCATTCCTTGTGAGCTACTGAGTCAGAACAATTCAATTCAATTGTCAGACTGGCACTGATCAGTATTCTGTTAAGAGTGGATGGAATTCAGTCACACTGTGTACAGTGCCAAGAAATGAACAGGAAGCGAGAAAAAGAGGGAAATTGTTATACTGTAATGGATGTCGTGAAGTTGAAATTACAACTTACTTACTTTTTTTTATAACATATAATAGGGCTATATGTAATGAATGCACATAATACCGTGTTTATTTAAACTATATGAATTTTTAACACCTACAATTAAATAAGAATGGTAAGAAATAAGAAAAAAAATGTATCATCCCAGGCTTGTGTGTCCCACTAGAAAAAAGGGCCCCAAACTGGCTTCCCAACCATATTTTTAAAGAAAACCATGTGACATTAGTGTGTATTATACATCCACTCATTAATGCAGCAAATGCAGTATCTATATACATATAGTATAATATACTTCTTAATTTAGTAGGTCAGTCGTATGTCTGTGACATGTTAACAGGAGGACCCGAGTGCATGACACGACACCGGAGTAAATGAGAATTAATCCTGGTTTATTGAACAAGTTAAGGGGAAGATGAAAGGGGAGCCTGTGAGAGGGAAGAGATCCAATGAAGGTGGGTGGAAGGCAGATGCGGGGACAGCGAGGCAGACTGGGGTCGGAAGGCAGGCAGGCAGAACGTGATGACTGTGCAGGTGAGTGGAATCCAAGGAGATGACGTGAACCTGAGCACAGGAGAACAGGATTAGATCTGAGCAGAGACGGATTCAAAAACACGTTTCAAAGGCAAAGGCCGAAGAGCTTGCTACCAAACGAACTGAAGATGAAATGATGTGGCGATGAGTGGATGGAAAACCAGGGTAGAAATACTGCAGGCTGAGGCAGGAGGGTTGCATATGACAGCCTCGCCTTCCTGATTGACACAGACAAACACACCTAGAGAGACACAGGACACAAGATGGAGGGGAAAACACCAGAAACATACAGGGAAACAATGAGCACGGCGGAACCGTGACAATATCCTCCTGCCGCAAGATTCCTGCAATAAATACTATGTTTATGAAAATCATATTGTCCGTATTTGTTGTTGTTGTATTGTTGTACGTATTTAGGCTGCTTGATACTGTGTAGCTGCGATGTTTAAATGAGCATATTACCCACTCTACTTACGTATAAAGTCCATGTGAGCCAAACTTTACTACTAAAAAGTTTCAACCTAACTATTTACAGCTGCGTCTTTGAGGATTCTTTACATTTGATACCAAACTAACCACAACAAGGTCTTTCAAAATATAGCGGCTGCGGGAAAATATCACAGTTTTTGTCCCTTCAGGACAAGTGTCTCTTGTGGAAAACTGTTATGTTCTGGGTAAGTGATAGAAAAACATTTTGAGGCCCTATTTAGAATTTGAGTGGATATCTCATTTGTTAGTTCCTCAAGGGGGCTATTGCTTATTAAAGACATGAATATTTATGTGGTATATACATGTATCTATCAACAACATTCAGGTTGTTTTGGGCTTCTGCAAAATAATTGGATTCAGTAATGAACCTCAGTAACTCCCTCTGTTCTTGACTTACACTGCTGTATGTGTCCTTTTAAGATAGCAGCGCCTAACTGAGAGATCATCTCAACACAGCCAGAGAGAGATGTCATTTGAAACATTGCAAATTTTTGTACAGCTTTGCATTTAAGAGTCAAAGAGTGTTCATTCTAAATTATTCTAATAGTCAACAAATTCCATGAAACCAACAATTCAATTCAGTTTTATTTATATAGCACTATATCATAACAGAGTTATCTCATAGCACTTGTTAATATAGAGCAGACCTCAGGGCTCACCTGAGTCAGCCCTGCTATAAGCTTTATCAAAGAGGAAAGTCTTAAGCCTACTCTTAAATGTGACGAGGCTGTCTGTCTCCCGTACACAGACTGGAAGCTGGTTCCACAGGAGAGGAGCTTGGTAGCTGAAGGCTCTGGCTCCCATTCTACTTTAGAGACTCTAGGAACCACAAGGAGCTCTGCATTCTGGGAGCGCATTGCTCTAGTGGGGTAATAGGGTACTATGAGCTCTTTAAGATATGATGGTGCCTGACCATTAAGGGCTTTATAGGTGAGGAGAAGGATTTTAAATTCAAATCTGGATTTTACAGGTAGCCAGTGTAGAGACACTAGTACTGGAGAAATATGATCTCTTTTCCTGGTTCTTGTCAGTACACGTGCCACAGCATTTTGGATCAGTCTGGAGAGTCTTAAGGGACTTATTGGAGCTGCCTGATAATATGGAGTTGCAGTAATCCAGCCTTGAGGTAACAAATGCATGGATTAATTTTTATGCATGTTCTTGGTACAAGATGTGCCTGATTTTTTCAATGTTACATAGGTGAAAAAAGGCAGTCCTTGAAGTTTGTTTTATATGTGAGTTAAAGGACATATCCTGATCGAAGATAACTCCAAAGTTCCTTACAGTGGCGCTGGAGGCCATTGCAATGCCATCTAAAGAAACTATATCTTTAGATAATGTGTTTCGGAGGTATTCAGGGCCAAGTACAATAACTTCAGTTTTGTCTTGAGTTTAACATTAGAAAATTGCAGGTCATCCAGGTTTTTATGTCCTTGAGGCATGCTTGAAGTTTGATGAATTGACTCACTTCATCTGGCTTGATTGACAAGTACAATTGGGTATCATCTGCATAACAATGGAAATTAGTGTGGTGCCTTTAATGCCAAGTAAATGTTCCAGTCTCGGTAACAAAATGTTATGGTCAATGGTATCGAAAACAGCACTAAGATCTAACAAGACAAGTACAGAGACAAGACCTTTATCTAAAGCAATTAGAAGGTCATTTGTAACTTTCACCAGTGCTGTCTCTGTGCTGTGGTGCACTCTAAATCCTGACTGAAAATCCTCAAACAAATTGTTGTTGTGCAGGAAGTCACATAACTGATTAGCTACCGCTTTCTCAAGGATCTTAGAGAGAAAAGGAGGGTTAGATATTGGTCTATAGTTTGATAAACCCCTGGATGCAATGCAGTCTTCTTTAATTTCCAACATCCCTAGCAATCTGTGGTAGCCCATTAATTCCTAATTAGCCTAGATCTTTAAAAAACAAAGTGACACAAATATACACTGTTAGGTAAAAGCTGGGGACTGTACTTTTAAGAAACTTTAGGCAAAGTAGTACATAGTGGATTTTGCCCAGGACAATTTTCAACTGCAGATTGACTTATTGGCTCGCTCTCTGTCTAGCCAAGTGCCTAAAATGATATAGTTTCTCATGATAGCCAGACAAATCTTTAAAAATACATATATATCACGCAACGTCCAGACGGCAAGTACACGTATTGCCATGACTTCGGGCAGCACCATGTTTATAACTGATTAATTAACATACTGTAATTAATGCATTATTAAGCATTTATGGTACCAGCACAGGGTTTATGGAATTAGCTCAAAGAGTGCCCATGTTCATCATAATGAAGGAACATGTGCAACAGTGTGGCTCGCTGATGTGCTTTTTTTGGGACAACTATGGAGCTCTATGGCACAGAGGAATAAGACTTGTTAGCAGGATCAGGTCATTGTTGGTTCTGGTCTTTTCATGGGATTAGTTGACAATAATAAAAAATATCACCTTTATGGAGTGTGTCCTGTTATCTAGATGACACATGAACAAGTTTGGTAAAGAAAAACAAAAAAACCGTAGTATATAAAATATATGACCTCAGCCTTCAGGATCTGCTTTAGTGAACGTGCTGAGACCTGTTCCTGATGCGTGGCCACACAGATGACAAAAATAATCTGTGCTGCACAGAATCAGGGGAAAGGGTAGTGTTAATGTTACATTTAATGAGCAGTAGGAAGAAGGACGTTGAGTCTCGGAAAATGTTTAAATTGTTCTTTGAATGGCTTTTCAATCAGTCAGTTCATTAATATATCAGCGTCGTGCAGATGCAATAATAACATGAGCTGTTTTTATCTCTCTTCCAAAATCGCTGGTGATTAAATGAACCCACCTCCAGGTGTAAGACAGTGCATCAACAAAAAAGTTTAAACAGCAAGGTCATCCAGAGATGATTCTGTAGGAAAGTACCCTGCAATGCAGTGTCACAAAGATGGATGTGGTTCATTTACTATTCAGTCAGGGACATTTGAAATGCTATATCATGGAGAATACTTCTCAATTAGTAATACAGACATTAAAAATAAAGCAATTTCAGATGTCCTGTACTGCTAAGTGAACTGTAGACTACATTAAAGTATTAATCCATTATATGTGTTATATAATAAATTAGCATTTATGTCCATCCATCCATCCATCCATCCATCCATTTTCCACCGCTTATCCGGGGCCGGGTCGCGGAGGCAACAGGCTAAGCAGGGTTATCCACACGTCCCTTTCCCCTGCAACGCTTTCTAGCT